>JAPYXV010002071.1:0-13482 GCA_028533065.1 Trachops cirrhosus | reverse complement strand
TGAAGGATTTACAGAAGAAACCACATCAAAACTGGCAGGAAGGACCTAGATTTGAAAAGGGCTGGCTCAGCTTCCATGGGTGGAAGCTGAGAATCTGGAGGGGATATCTCAGCTGCAAAGACCCCACTGAAAAGTGTGAGGTCTCAACCACAAGATGGGCTCCCTAGCTCAGAGTGCCAGAGCCTGAAAGAAGCACCCACATAACATCTGGCTGTAAAAAGCAGCAGGGTTTTCATTCATCAGGGAGAGATGGGAGTCCATTAGAGACAAGGCACCCTGTTTAAGCGCCAACACACAAAATTTTTTTCTTAGCCACTCACCCTGGGCTCTGGTAGAGGGAGGGTAGAGCTGGCTAGAGTCAGGTGAGGACAGTCTGGGGTTTGTGACTCAGGGGAGATAGCTGAGTGGACAGCTACCAGGATCCCTGTGCTGAGTCACCCTCCAGCACCACAGACACCATCTTTCTTGGGTGGAGCACTATCTAACTTATGGCTGCAGCCTGGGAGAAAGCAATAGCCCAACCCATGGAGTCCCTTTAGCTCCACCCTGCAGAATTTACTCCCTGGTGGGGAGTCAGCTGCCTCATCCAGGGAGTAGACAGGTAGGTGGAGGCAGATCTCAGGGTGTCTTGGGACTGTTGATAACCTGCTCCCAGGCCTAGTACTGATAAGAACTGGCCCTGGTTCCCAGCTTAGTCATTCCTGCATGCACTGAGGCCCAGCAGAGGCAGTCACTAACTGTGGATCACCTGTAGCTCCAAATAGTTTGCCAAGGGCCAGTCACAGGCAGCATCTGAAATTGGTTGCACCAGAGTATCTTCCAAGAAATCCCAGAATCAATACACCCAGTGCACTCCTTTAGACAACATCAGAGCAAGATCCAATTAGCCTCACAAGTGGCATATCCTAAGGGAGACCTTGACAGGCATCAAAACCTGCTGGGGCGAATTCTACTTCTTGTGGTCACCACCTGCACAGTAGTTCCCATGCCGTGGTCAGGTTTGAGCCTCAGAGTCAGCCAGCCTGAGGGTCTATCCCATGCGCAAACAGGCCAAGAGCAATGAAGACTCAGTTACAACTGGAGGGTCCACATAAACCACACAAGGGACATTCTTGGAGCACCCAGCTCAGGTGACTGCACCGCTGGATCCCACAGAACACCTATTACATAAGTCCACCCCATGAAGACTGGGAGTCATAACAGAACTAATACATAGAAACAAAAACAAGGAGGCAGCTAAAATGGGGAGACAAATATAGAGGTCCAAAATGAAAGAACAGAAGAAATCTCTAGAAAAAGAACTAAATGAAATGGAGGCAAGAGATTTATCAGATATAGAGTTCAAAGTAATGGCTATAAGAATGCCCAACAGCATGAAAAAAGAAATAGACCATAAAAAGGACCAGTTAACCTTGGCTGATGTGGCTGCGTGGATAGAGTGCTGACCTGCAAACCAAAGGGTCACAGGTTTGATTCCCAGTCAGGGCAAATGCCTGGGTTGCAGGCCAGGTCATTTCCCAGTGGGGGTATGTGAGAGGCAAACACACACTGATGTTTCTCTTCCCCTCTTTTTCCCTTCGTTCCCCTCTGTCTAAAATAAATAAGTAAAATCTTTAAACAAAATGCCAGTCAGAAATAAAAAAATAATATCTGAAGTGAAGAATACACTGGAAGGAATAAACAGTCTGTTGGATTAAGCAGAAGACTGAATTAGCAATTTGGAAGACGAGGTAAAACAGGTGATGTGTTATAGAATTGTGCATCTGAAACCTGTATAATTTTGTTAACCAGTGTCACCTTAATAAATTCAATAAAAAGGAAAACAAATTTAAAAATCACCTCAGGATAGGCTTGAAAAAGCCTATTCTATACTTAGTGAAAATACCCCTGATTTACTCAAGTTATCTGTGGACTCCTTTTACATGGTTCCCTCTGACTTTGTATCCTTTCTTGCTAAGTTAGTTCTAAGACCACCTGGACACACCCCTTGTGTTGTCTTTTATGTGCATTGGTATATCCCAGATGTACAATTTAGCACTGTTATTTCCACACAAAGCTATTGTCTTTTTTTGCAGATTTTTCTGGATTTCTGGTGAAGTCATAGGTTATTGATATTGTTAACAAAACAAACAACATAAATGGTGTATTTAAAATCCCTGTTCTTAAACCTGTTTCAGCCACACTGTTTTGGGGTTATAATATAGGTGATGTGTCATTGTCTTTATTTTTAAGTCAGTAGAAGGTGACAAGCAGGGGCATTTGGTTTCCTCTCCACCATATAGTTACTCTTCTTCATTAGTGGGACAGCGCAAGACAGGCCCCAGCAGCTTTTCTATGTGAACACCAGAGCAAGGAATTCATAATATCATGCAGCAGCTAGCTTTCTGGAAAAGATGTTTCATAAAGAAAAATGCTTTTCCTGACTGGTGTGGCTCAGTGGGTTGTGTATTACCCTACAAACTGAAAGGTCACCAGTTTGATTCCTGATCAGGGCACATGCCTGAGTGAGTTGCAGACTAGGTCCCTGATTGGGGGATGTGGGAGAGCCAACTGATGAATGTTTCTCTCCCACATTGATGTTTCTCTCCCTCTCTTTCCCTTCCTCTCCCTCTAAAATAAATAAATTCTCAAAGAAATGCTTTTATGTACATGTTTTTAGTTTACATGTGTTTTTTTCAAGGTTTCAACCTTTTACTAAGATACCATGTGTGTGTTTATATGTGTGTACGTTTAGAAAAAAACAACTTATTAAAACTTAAGCAATGCAACTGAAATAAATTATGAAGATAAGACTTAAGAGCAAGAATTCCTGCATACCTTTTTCCTTTAATAATTAAATTAGCTATAAATCATTCTATTTCATTATTGTGATTTTCAATATATAGCTTTTGTATTTATTTATTAATTCTTTAATTTAAAAACTTTCATATCCTCTAGTTACAAATTTTTATTTTGTTAAATTTTTCTTTTTTTTCTCTGAGATATAGACTTAAGTTAAATGTTTACTTATTTTCATTTAGTTTCTCTTTGTTAATAAGAAAAGCTTTATTTCCATCACTTTCAATATAGAATATTTTCTTTCTTTCTTTTTTGCCACAGGAGAGTGTGAATGCAGTTCCCCACTACCACAAATTATGCAGTCAAGTTTCCCATGCTGGGGGAAATCACAGGGGTCAGCACATCTGGAGTGCAGTGGATAAGCCTTGCCCTGGGAAAATCACCTTCTTGATCATGGTATCTCCCCTGCCAGGTAAGTATTAGAATATTTTCTTAAATTATTTCTAAATGTTACATTACTGTAGCTTTTGTTAACTCTGATATAATATGTTTTTAAAATAAAAATTTTAAAATCCAGTCTCTTTTTTTTGTTGTTGTTTGAATCTTTATTCTTATTTTCAATACATTGTGGTCAGATAATATGGCATATACTATTTCAGTATTTACTTATTTATGCAAGGCATTTTTGATCATTATTGATTCATTTTTGTTAATGATCAATGAGAGATTGGGGACAAAGCTATACTTTCTATTTATTTCACAAACAGTATGCTATGCAGCTATTAAATTGACCTTAATGACTTTTTTACTTATATTTCTGTAATTTCATTTTTTGCCTAATTCATCAGAAAATAACTGAGATAAATATATTAAAGTCTTATACCATAGTTAGGTTTTATTTCAATCAATTTTCCTTTTATTTTTGACATTTCATCTTATATATTTCAGTACAATCACATTGAACTACATAAAGATTCATGACTTTTATCTTTTCATTATATCTCTGCTCATTTGATGCTTTGACATTGAATTCTAATTATTCTTATAATAATGTGACCCCTGCTGTGAAGAAAAATGTGGTAACACAGAAACTGAAAAGCCCAGCTTTACTGAAATAAGTAAGGCATAAGGATTGATTTACATTGAAATGCTACTACTTATACTCAGACAATTTATGTCAGGTCCCTGACATGGAATGCGACAAAGGGTGAGGAAAAATAGAGATCTTAATAATCTGAGGGGACTTGAGGGAAAGGCCAGGGTATTTGTAGGTCAGCACACCCACTCTTCTGTCAAAGTGTGGAGAAGACAGCTATTAGCCAGAATTTTCCAGAGAAACAGAACCACAGGTATGGGCTCATGTGATTTTGGAGGCTGACAAAATATACAGAGTAAATGAGTTATCAAACTGGAGATCCAAGACAGCCAATGATGTAAATCCAGTCCAAGTCCAAATGCTTAAGAACCAGGAAAGCCAATAATGTAGTTCCATTCAGAAGGCTGGCAAGCTTTAGAATCTGGAAAAGCCCATGTTTCAGTTTGAGTCCAAAAGCAGGAAACAGTAGATGTCACAGTTCAAAGGTAGTTGCACAAGAGAAATTCTCTCTTATTTAAAGAAGGATCAGTCTTTTTGCTCTATTCAGGCCTTCAACTGATTAGATGATGCCCACCCACATAACAGAGAACAATCTGCTTTATCAAGCCTACCAATTTAAATGTTAATCTCATCCAAAATGGACCATTACAGACACACTGAGAAATAATGTTTGACCAAATATCTGAGTATCTCATGGACCACTCCAGTTGACACAAAATTGTCTATTGCAACACATAGAAGCAGAATAGGAGTGACTTCTATAGCATGGGTATCCAACCTTTTGGTGTCTCTGGGCTACACTGGAGGAATAAGAGTTGTTTGGGGCCATACATTAAATACACAAATGGTAACAAAAACTGATGAGTGAAAAAAAGGTTTTAAGTAAATTTACGATTTTGTGTTGGGCCGCATTCATAACCATCGTGAGCTGCATGTGGCCCATGAGCTGTGGGTTAGAAACCCCTGCAAAGGAAACCCCTCTAGCTTCCAAGTAATGCCAATGTATTTAGGGTAAAACTTGAAAAGGAAACAGATATAGGCATCAGTTTAATTTAAAAATTTAGTAGTTTAAGCACAATCCAAATACTGAGTTGTATAGATGATAGCATTCACAGTGCTTTATAAATTCTTTATAGATGTTTGTATCACTTTATCATTGCTCTTTTTCACAACTTGAGGATTCAAAGTATAATTTGTAGTTCACCATTTTGAGATTTTTGTAAGAATAGCCATCTCCTAGTCAAATACATCAAGAAGTAGAACCTCCCCTTAATTTTGCAGAGATTAAATCTGCACAGGAGGAGTTGTCAAATTACATTTAAAAAGGATACGAGCCATTGTCCTACAGTGAAGTGATGAAAAATTTACGTGTCATCAAACAATAGGAGATGAGCTGAGAAATAGACCAGTTTTGCCAAGGCAAAGACTTTCTCACCCTGCTACCTAATCAGGAGTTGGTAGAGAAATGTCATGGTTTAAATTCTAGATCTAAATAGATCACATAAAAGAAAGTCTATCCCTGACTGGTGTGGCTCAGTGGATTGAATGTTGGCCTGTGAACCAAAGGGTCGTAGGTTTGATTCCCAGTCAGGGCACATGCCTGGGTTGTGGGCCGTGTCTTCGGTGGAGGGTGTGCAAGAAGCAACCACACATTGGTATTTCTCTCCCTCTCTTTCTCCCTCCCTTTCCCTCTCTCTAAAAATAAATAAATAAATTAAAAAAAAGAAAGTCTAGATGATTTTGGGTTTGGCAACGACTTTTTAGATATAATAACAAAGCCATGATCTATGAAAGAAATAACTGATAAGCTGGACTATATGGGAATTAAAAACTAATTCCTTGTGAAATACACTGTCAAGAGAATCAGAAGACAAACCACACATGGGGAGGAATTATTTGCATTGCAAAAGACATATCTGATAAGGGACTGTTATCCAAAATATACAAAAAACTCTTAAAATTCAGACTATTGAACTTTAGATAGCAGACTATTTTGATTAGAGTGGCCTTATAGTATAGTTTGATGTTGGGTATTGTGTTCCCTCCCACTTTGTTCTTTTTTATGATTGCTGAGACTATCTGGGGTCTTTCTGGTTCCATATAAATGTTTGAAGTATTTGTTCTAGATCTGGGAAATATGCCATTGGTATTATCTGTTTTTTAAAGATGATTTTCTTGGAATTCACAACTTTTTCAATTTTTTCTGTTCTCTAGCAATCAACAGTATTTTTCAATGCACATTTATTAGGTAACTACTATGTGTCATTTATCATTTTAGATGCTGAGAATACAAAGATGAATAAATGGGATAACAGCCAATGGGGATCTGGGTCTTGGGAAGTTTTAATAAATTCCTTTCTGATACTGTTTTTGGAAGACAGAATTTATTTTTCATAATTGGCATGGTCATCATCTTAGTTTTTCTACTTCATTTAAAAGTTTCCTACCCAACATAATCATATATAATTAAGGGAATCCTGAAAATGTACTTTAAAATTTCAGAACAATTTTTTTCTTTCCAAAATAAGACTGTGGGCTTTTCTTCAACTCAAGAGTAATTCAAAATATAAATTTTAGAGAACCATAATTTTACTTATTATAAACCAATATGTCTTTCTCTCAATATTGTCTTTATAAAACCTATGGTATTTTGCTTCCAGAATGTTGGCAGTTTAATTATGAATTCAATTGAAATATTAGAGATGCAGCCTGTTGTGTGTTAGAAAATGTGATTATATAAATCTAAGGAGAATTCATGAATTACAGTTAATTTGCAATGCATGCATGATATAACAATATTCTTAATAATAATAATATTAGGTGCCATATTTGTATTATATGCTACACACCATCCTGTGTGTACATTATGCTATTTAATTATCACAGCAAGCCTGCAAGACATTCCAGTGTTACAGATTGGATAGCTGTGAAGAAAATTTGTTCAAGCAGTGTCATTTTTCACTGGAGAAGCTATTTTTTGTACTGCCCTTTATACAATGATAATCATATTATTGATACTGATATACTGTATTCAAAGTAGTAGAAAATTTTATGAGACAGATAGAAAAATGATATTTGGATTTAAACAGATTTTTATTTACCTTTATGGCAAGTGAAAGAATGAGGAATCTATGGGGTCACCAGCTCTGAAATAATTGAGAGAAAAATGTTTGATAGAGTATTAGATTTTTTTCAGTTAATTATGCAACAAGATCTAGCAGCTGGTCTAATTCTGGACATTTAAAGCTATCTTCAACAATTGTAATATGATCTTAAATATCTGTCATTTCAGTTGGTGACAAAGTCACATATACTCTTAATATTCTTGGTTTCCATTCATATAAAAGGAAAGGCTAAATTTCGGTTAGAGTTTAGTTAAAATAAAGATGGAACTGCTCCTACGTTCATAGGCACCAGGTAAAGAACCCTCACTCTAACAGAAGTCATTTATTGGGGTTGTGTAAAGCAAGAATGGGGAAAGAAGGAAACTTTGGAATTCATTGAGGGTGGTCTAGAGGCCTGGGTGAACTGCATCAGAGGAGGACACAGACATAGGCATCTTAATGACATTGAGCTGATCCATTTAACAGTATAAAGAATGTGGATAGAATCAGCATATTTTTATATTTAGAGTTATTAGTCCTGAGTTCTTTGTAGCATTTTTGTATTTTTTTTTATTTCCAGGATATTATTATAATGCACTTCAACAACTTTTTTACAGGATGGAGCAAAAGTAGGTTTACAGTTGTTTGTTTGGAAAATAATACAATAATTAATAAATAATAATGCAATAGTAAACTCTGTTTCACATACTCACAAATGTAAACTTACTTTTGCTCTACCTTTTATGTATCTATTGATTTATACTATTAATATGAATTGAAAGTATAAAGGACACATGGACAAAAACAAGGGGGTGGAAATGGGAGGGAGTTGGAGAGGGCTGGGGGGTGGGCTGGGATGGGAGTAAAAGGCAGACAACTATACTTGAACAACAATTAAAATAAAATAAAAATATACATAAAATATGAATTGAAGATATTAAATTAAACAGTATAAACTCATTTTCATAAAGTTTGAAATTAAAGACTTTTTTAGATTTTATTTATTAATTTTTAGAGAGAAGGGAAAAGAGGGAGAAAGAGAGGGACAGGAACATCAATGTGTGGTTGCCTCTCATGTGCCCTCTACTGGGGACCTGGTCTGCAACCCAGGCATGTGCCCTGACTGGGGATCAAACTGGCAACCCTTTGATTTGCAGGCCTGTGATCAGTCCACCGAGCTACACCAGTCAGGAAAAAATTAAAGATATTTTTAAAAATGTACCCTTTACCTCTACATTTATATCTAAAAATAGAAGGCAGCACAAACAATTTAACATTTCACATACCTCTTGTTAAGTTCTTAGTCATGTACTTAACATGCTGAGTAGCAGTGTTACTGGTGGAACTGAAATTTGCAACAGCTATTTTTGTTTAAGTCACATTATTTCTGCTATGCTTGATAGGCACTCTGTAAATTTGCCATCTGTATATTTTGATGTCTGTAATTTTATTTTTTCACTTAACAGCATTTCAAAATGGCATTATTTGTTTTAGTTGCATTTAAGCCATTTAAAATTCTGTCTCTTTTATTCAGTTCATTAAAGTTTTCATTACACATCTTTTCTGTACTTCTTACAGTGGTCTTCTTCTGATGATGTATTAAGCCATACTCTTTTACAACACAGATAAACTTTATTTTCATAGTAAATGTTTATGCCCCAGCCCCTTATAGCTTATTATTCAGCCACTCTTAACCTGAGTCTTATATCTTAGTGTCTATGATGGCTGCTCCAGATCTATATTTATCTTCTAGGGCAGCATAATAAATTAGCACAAACTGGGTGGCTTAAACAACAGAAATCTAGCCTCTCACGGTTGCAGAAGCTAGAAGTCTGAAGTCAAGGCATCTGCAGTGCCATGTCCCCTCTTAATGCTCTAGGGAAGAATTCTTGCTTTCTTCCTACTGGTTACCAGCAATCCTTGGCATTCCTTGACTTGCAGATCCATGCATTTCAATCTCTGTCTCAGTTATAACCTGGCCTTCTTCTGTGTATTCAAATTCCTCTCTTTTTATAAGGGCACCAGTCATTGGATTAGGGCTTGCCCAATCCAGCATGACCTTATTTTAACTTGATTACATTTGTAAAGATCCTATTTCTAGATAAGATCACATTCAACATGTTCCTGGGGTTAGAACTTAAATATTTCTTTTTAAAAATTTTAAAAAATATTATACTGAGGTGAATTTCACATGAAATTAAGCATTTTACGTGAGCAATTTGGTGATGTTTAGTACATTCATGATATGCAACAACCACTTCTGTTTAGCTCAAAAACAGTTCCGTCACTTCAAAGTAAAACTCCCTACCCATTAAACAGTTTCTCTCAATTCCCCTTTCCCCTAACTCCTAGCAACCACTAGCCTGCATTCTCTCTCTATGGATTTATCCATTCTGGATATATTATATAAATAAAATCATATCACACGTGATCTCTCACACTGGGTTTCTTTCACTTAACATAATGTTTTTGAGGTTCATCCACATTATAGCATGTATCAATACTTTCTTATTCTGGCTGAATAACATCCATTGTGTGGGTATACCATATTTTACTTTTCCATTATTTTGTTGATCAACATACAAGCTGTTTCTTCTTCTTGGCTGTTATGAATAGTGCTGATATGAACATGTGTGTGCATATACTTGTTTGAATTTGTTTTTAATTCTTTCAAGTGGGTTTCAGGATCATGTGGTATTTTTTATGTTTAACTTTTTGAGAAACTGTTAAACTGTTCTTTCCACATCTGCTAAACCAATTTATATTCCCACCACCAAAAACTAGGGTTTCAGTTTCTTCATATCCTTGTCAACACTTTTTATTTCCTGTGATTTTTAATAGCCATCCTAGTGGGTGTGAATTCGTATCTTATTGTTGTTTTGATTTACATTTTCCTAATGACAAATGATGCTGAGGATCTTTTCATATATATTTTAGCAATTTTCTAAGTCTTCCATGGATCAATCTCTGTTTAGTTTTCTGCCCATTTAAAAAAATTTGGTTGTTTGTCTTTTTGTTGTTGAGCTATGGGAGTTCTTTGTATGTTATGGATACTAGAGCTTATCAGATATATGATTTATACTTATTTTCTCTCATTCTTTGGACTGTATTTTCACTTTTTTGATAATGTCCTTTGCAGAAAAGTTTTTCAGTTTGATGACAACCAATTTATCTATTTTTTCTTGTATTGCTCATGATTTTGTGTCATTTCTAAGAATTTTTTGCCAAATCCAAGGTAATGGTGTTTTACCCCTATGTTTTCTTATAAGAACATATTCTGTGGGAAGACACAATTCAATCCAAAATGAATCCCAATATCATGACCACATTGTAGACAGTAAGAAAGCAGGAAAAGTAAAAAGGGCATGTTCCATGCCTTGAAGTATGTAATCTAGAATGAGATATGATACTTTTGCTCACATCTCACTGGCCAATACTTATTCTTAGTTTTATAGTCATGCCCAGCTGTAAGAGACAGGGTTAGCCAGATATGGTTTAGATTTGTGCCTATATGCTAAACTAAAAAATTGATTATTATGCAAGAACAGGTATTTTTGAAAAACTAGCAATCTTTGTCACAGTTAAATAAAGACTTTTGGCTTATGCTTTGTAAATCTAACATCGTATACTGTAAAAATCTAACATTGGTCCTTTGTCAAGTGAATGTTACTGTGGAGCACATTCTCCTGCCTTATCCTCTCTTCTTACTTTTTTCTGCTTGGGTGACTAAATAATTATCTTTGGTCCTCAAAATTAAATAATATAACCAGAATAACTACATGTTGATCCTCTTGTATCAATTTTTTAAAGTGCAACATGACATTTTGATCTGTAGTTCCTGATTTTTTTTTTTTAAATAATGTCTCTGATTACATTTCCACTTCCAGTTGGGATTTCTGCTTCAAGGATGACAGCTATGTTTGATTTTCAGCTCTGGCTGCCCAGCTACTTGCTATTTCTACACTATATAATAATTCAATACCAATGTTTTAGTCCCCAAGTATTTTTTTGGCTTTGTACCATTCCTTTCAATTTTAAGTTTCATTCTTGTGTTTTTCATCTCATTTTGAGCTCTTATTTTATTAAGTTGCCTTCTATTTAATCAATATAACAATAAAAACTTTCTGGATAAATTGTTCTTTTTATTTCCTTTGGAACAAAATCTTTATTTGTTTTGCTTGCTATTTTTTTCATTCTTCCTCCACCTTCTTCCATAGAATCTTTACATATATACCTTAATACTTTTTAATCTTAGTTATATTAAGAATGGACAGCTATCCCATCCAAGTACTAACCAAGCCTGACCTTGCTTAGTTAACTTTCGAGATCAGATGAGATCAGGTATGTCCAGGGTGGTATGGTCATAGACTAAAAATGGACAGTTCTAACCAGTCTATTTTTTTTCTGTTGATATATTTTGGATGAGTTTTTCTTAACTCCCATTATACTTTCTTGTGCAATTGTTTTCTTTCCTAGAGAGGAACAAGTTGAGAGTTGAGTTTTCTACAGACTAAAGGAGCAAAGGTAGTGAAAGGAAGGCACCATCTGGGTCTGTAAGTAGAATTGGTTGCCAAATGTGGACTTTGTCTCATCTTATAAGATCTGGTTAAATGTCCTGTAACTTTTCGTGTACCTTTCTAGTGAGAGATAACTTAGCACATCAGATAGCTTAACCTGTTCATTGTGGGGCATGAACTCTTAGTTTGTGTCAGAGAGAGTCAACCAGGTTTCTTTTCCCCTTTTCCATTTTTCTATTAAGGAATATTTCTACCTTCCCAAAAAGAGGAATTAAAAGGCCAAGTGGAAGGCAGCCTTCAGTTAAGAACTCTTTGCATTTGGAGAAGTTAAGTGTTTTCAGATGTGATTTCTTCCATCTCTCACTCCCTTATGTCTTATTGATTTTCCACTTGGTCTTCTATTTGATTAAATTTCTATTTATTGCTGGTGATAATTAGTTCTAAGTTTCTATAATCCTTTTACTTTTCCTCTTCACCTCTCCACCCAGGGGAGAATTGAGAATCATTGCAAAGTCTAGCAGTTTTTCTGAACTCAGGTTAAATAAGGAGGGGTTTAGACTTGGGCTTTGACCAGGTTTGCTTATGACTTGCTCCTTCAACCATACTCTGAATTGGGCGGTAGGTCATGAAATTTTTAGAAGCGATTTTATTTATTTATTTTTAGAGAGAAGGGAAAGGAGGGGGAAAGAGAGGGAGAGAAACATCAATGTGTGCTTGCCTCTCAAGAGCCTCCTTCTGAGGACCCAGCCCACAACCCAGGCATGTGCTCTGACTGGGAATCAAACTGTCAATCCTTTAATTCACAGGCCAGCACTCAGTCCATTGAGCTACACCAGCCAGGGCTGAAATTTTTCAGTATTATCTTTACTCATCCCTCTCTGGAATATTTCTGTAAAGATTAAAATTCAGCTATATGGACCTTCACTGAACCAAGTGGAGCAGATTCTTTAAAACTTTGTATTTTCTTTTGTCTTATCCTAATGCTTTTTCTATGTTGATTACTCCATAGTCATATGGCCACATGGTATATGGGGCTAGCTGAATCAAAGTAAATTTATACCAATAAGGAATAATAAATTACCAAATTTGTGCCTACTAACATCTAAAGCTAACAGGTCCTTACTTGTATATAAAATGATCCCCATAACTTCTCAGTAGCATATGAATTTTGTAACCACATCTTCTGTATTCTCTTAAAAGTTTAAAAGGTCTCTGGCTGGGCAGTTCACTTGATTTGAGTGTTGTCCTGATATGCCAAGGTGTTGGGTTTGATTCCTGCTCAGGTCACATACAAGAATCAAGCAATTAATACATAAATAAGGAAAATAAATCTCTCTCTCTCTCCTCCCTTGTCTCTCTAAAATCAATGATTTTTTAAAGCTTAAAGGACTTTGTGAAAGATTAAAAAAGGAAAGATACATTTTGTTTTTTTACCTATCAGATAAGAAATATTAAATCAAAGAAGAAAAGGAGTACTCACTGCCAGCTAGGATATGAAAAAAGAGACAATGTTCTTATCCAGAGCTGCTGGGAATGTAAATTAATGCAAAAATTTACTGAACTAAACTTGGCAACATGTATTTTAAAACTTTTAAAAGGTGCATTCTCTTTAAATTCAGCATTTCATTTGTAGATGTTTATCTTAAGGGGATAATTGAACATTTAGATAAAAAGTAATGTGCAAGGATGGTCATTGTAGTATTTTATTTAATAGTAAATAATTTGGGAATAGGGAAGATGGCAGCAAGGTATGTGGGAGCTGAGCCCACTTGCTTGTGCACCCTACTGGGACACCTAGCCAATCTTCTGAAGAACAGAGTGAAAAGCCAACAGAATCCCAGATGATATGAAGTTTGGAAGGCAGAGTGTGTAGAGGACACTTAAAAGCGGGCAATGAGATTCTGTAGGCTGACGGGAAGGTCCCCAGGCCTTGCGCTGGAGACTTTGGCTGACACGGGAACCTTGGAGGAGAGCTGGGTCAGTGATA
>JAPYXV010002070.1:0-13482 GCA_028533065.1 Trachops cirrhosus | reverse complement strand
AGTATTCCAAGTCATGAAAGACAAGGACTTACATCCCAGATTGCTCTATCCAGCAAAGCTTTCATTTAGAATGGAAGGGCAGATCAAATGCTTCTCAGATAAGGTCAAGTTCAAGGAGTTCATCATCACCAAGCCCTTATTTTATGAAATGTTAAAGAGACTTATCTAAGAAAAAGAAGATAAAAAACATGTGTAATAAAATGACAGGAAACTCACAATTATTAACAACCACACCGGAAACAAAAACAAGGAGAAACTAAGCAAACAACTGGAACAGAAACAGAACCACAGAAATGGAGATCACATGGAGGGTTAGCAACAGGGGAGTGGGAGGAGAGAGGGGAAAAGGTACAGAGAGTAAGTAGCATAGATGGTAGGTGGAAAATAGACAGGGGGAGGGCAAGAATAGTAGGGGAAATGTAGAAACTAAAGAACTTATGACACATGGACATGAACTAAAGGGGGGGAATGTGGGTGGGAGAGGGTGTTCAGGGTGGAGGGGAATGAAGGGGGGATAATAAGATAACTGTAATAGCATAATCAATAAAATATATTAAAATATTAAAAACAGGCATGTGTTTTACCACAGTAATTCTCTTTTCATCATCTATCCCACAGATATACTAAGATGCAAATACAGGAATTTTCATTACAGCATTGTTTGTAAAAGTGAAAAAAAATTGGAAATTCCTAACATCCATCAATGAAAAAAATGAGTAAATAAACTAGGCGGTTATCTGTGAAATACTAAGCAGTAATTTAAGGACTAATATGTTAATATTTATATGTGTTCAGTATGTAACAGTAAATAAAAATGTCACACTGTGTGCAATATAACAACTGCATATATATAAGTAATTAGAAGCACAGATGAGAGAACTAGAGATAAATGGATAGAGAGGAAAACCGATAAATTCTCAAAAGACAATACATTTTAAAACAGGGACAATTGAAGGACAGGCTTCTAATCAAGCAGAACTACTTTAACTTTCTATTATTTGAATTTTTACAAGAATGTACTCATGTATTGCTAGCATTGATCTTTTCTTTTTAAAAAGGGAAAAAAAACTAAGAATGAGAAGGTATTAAAAAGGCACAGGAAAAAAATAAGAATACACAGACAGAGACTGAAAAATTTGGGTGGGTGGGACTGAATGAATCAAAGTATAAAGTGTAGTGTTTCTTCTTCCAGGTCCTTAATAGGGCAGCCCACCACATATTTGCCCAATTTAAAAAAAGCAACCCTTACCACTATCACTACCAAGTCTACCATCACTAGTAGAGAAAGTTAAGAAGCATCTGCAGAACCCCACCTCACACAAAGGCTTGGATTAGCTTATCAGGTCCTTTTGGAAATTAGGATAAAGGTCAAGCTAAAAACAGAACTACTAACAAAAATCCAGAAGGCTAGAGGTTTACTCATTGGTAAAGGTAACACAGACTATTTCTGAATTAGGAGAAACTAAGCACACTCAGTAAAGGGATAATACTCTAAAAACAGGAATACTGAAATTCCATCTATACAATGAGTTGGCGAGACACCTAGTTGGCAAGACTCCTAGCTCTCTTTCCCTACTCAATTCTCCAAACACAGGAATCCAGGCTTACCTTTTCCAGGTAGGAATCTGCAGATTGTTCTGTGAAAAATGACTAGCCTAAAAGACAGACCTAGATTTCAATACCAAGGATCCCCAAGAAAAGAGCCTAGCCAGGTCACCCTGAGTCCAAGCTTACCCATACCGAGAGAGAGTATAATCACTTTTCTGGGTGTGCTGTTAAATATGAGTCCTATAAAGATCACCGAACATCAAAGGCAAATGTCCACACAAAAGACAGTGTCCAAATGAAACAAGGGAAAAGTCAATCAGAGGCAGGAGACTATCTAAAGAAATGAAAGCATCCAAAAAACTATCCTTAAACTCCTTAGAAATAAGGAAGGATATTACATCAACTAAGAACAGGATGTTGTTTTTAAAAGGGGTGGGGGGGGACACACAACACAATGTCTTAGAAATTAAAACTCTAACAAAAACAAAAAAGGCAATAAAAGATTTGGAACATAAACTTGCAGAAACTTCCCAGAAAATACTACACACACATACACATAGACAAAGAATTATAAAATAGCAAAGAAAGTGTTTTTTAAAAAGACAGGACCAGCCCTGGCTAGTGTGGGTCAGTGGATTGAGCACCAGCCTGACAACCAAGGATCACTAGTTCAATTCCCTGTCGGGGCACATGCCTGGGTTGTGGGCCAGGTCCTTGGCTGGGGGTGTGTGAGAGGTAACCAATGAGATGTTTTTCTCCCTTTCTCCCCCTCCTTTCCCTTCTTTCTAAAAATAAATAAATAAAATATTTTTTTAAAAATTATAGGACTAGTCCAGAAGGTCTAAAGAATTCCATTAAGAAAGAAAATGGAAAATGAAGAAGAAATCATCACTGAAATAACTCAAAAACATTTCCATATTAGAAGGGTCCATGAAATACCCAGCACAAAGGATAAAAAAAAACTACAAAGGCACATTACCAGAACATATAAAACATTAGAAATAAAAGCCAATTCTAAAAGATTTTAAAAAGAAAACACATACAAAGGAATAGTAATTAGAATATATTAAACCTAACATCAATAAAAAAAAATACAAACCAGGGATGACAACTTTCAAAAACAGGTTGGAAAATTTATCTTCAAACTGTAATTCTATACCAGCCAAGGAATCCAGTTCAGAATAAGAACAGAAAAGTTTGCAAAAAGGAGACTTCTCATTAAGATGGAGGTATAGGAGGTAAATACAGCTTGCTTCCTCCCAAAACAACAATAAAAATTACAACTAAACTATAAAACAAGTATCACCCAGAATCACCAGGAAATGGAGATGTAGGAAAGTTCAACAACCAAGGAATTAAACAAGTCACATTCATTAGACAGGTAGGAGGGGCAGATACATGGAGAAGCGGAATGGGAGGCCCAACACCCACAGTGGTGGATAAAAATCGGGAGAGATATCACAAAAGCAAGGGATTCCAGCCCCACACCAGGTCCCCTGGTCCAAGGAGCCAGTGCCAGGAATCTAAGTCTCCATAACTCTGGCTGTAAAACTCAATAGGAGGAGGGTGGTCAAAGAAACTACAAAATTATCAGGCATCTCCTCTTAAAGAGTCCACAACCAACTTATGACTTACTAAGACTCACTCCCTCTGGACTCCAGCACTGGGGCAGCAGCTTCAAGGTCACCAGTGGCATACGGGGAGAAACTGGTGTCTGGCATCAGAGCAAGAGTGGGAGGACAGGTCCCTTCCGGACAGAACACCAGAGGTCAGGCAGTGGCCATAGTCCTCGTTCTGAGTCCTCCCCCACACAGAGCCACAGAGTGGGAACACCATAACTGAGACTCTATCAATGCAGTTCACAAAGGTCGCCCTTTGTGACAATTAACTAAGGCTCCATCCACCACACCCAACGCATGTGTTTTTCTATATTAGGACATACTACTAAGATAGCAAGTCAAAGCAGCTCTATCAAATACATAGAAACAGAGGGAGGTTGCCAAAAGGAGAAGACAAAGAAATATGGTCAGAATGAAAGAACAGAACGAAACTCCAGAAAAACAACTAAACAAAATGGAGATAAGCAATGTTTCAGATGAAGAGTTCAAAATCCTGGTGTTTACAATGCTCAACCAACTCAATGGGTACTTCAACAGCATAAAAATTACCCAGCCAGAAATAAAGGTTACACTACATGAAATAAAGAAAAACTTGCAGGCAATTAACAGTAGTGGATGAAGCCAAGAATCAAATCAATGATTTGGAACAAAAAGAAGAAAAAAATTCAGTCAGAACAGCAAGAAGAAAAAAGAATACAAAAAAAAGGTAGACTAAGTAACATCTGGGACAACTTCAAACATTCGAATCACAGGAGTGCCAAATGAGAAGATTAAGAACAAGAAACTGAAAACTTGCTGGAAAAAAATAATGAAAGAAAGCTTCCCTAATTTGGTGAAGGAAATAGAATATAAGCCCAGGAAGCACAGAGAGTCCCAAGCAAGATGGACACAAAAAGGACCACACCAAGATATATCATAATTAGAATGCCACAGGTTAAAGATAAAGAATCTTAAAAGCAGCAAGAGAAAAACAGTTACCTACAAAGGAGTTCCCATAAGATTTCCAGCTGATTTCTCAAAAGAAACTTTGCAGGCAAGAAGGGGCTGGCAAGAAGTATTCCAAGTCATGAAAGGCAAGGACCTACAACCTAGAATACTCTATCCAGCAAAGCTATCATTTAGAATGGAAGGGCAGATAAAGTGCTTCCCAGATAAGGTAAAGCTAAAGGAGTTCATCATCACCAAGCCCTTATTATATGAAATGTTAAAGGGACTTACCTAAGAAAAAGATTAAAAACTATAAACAGTAAAATGACAACAAACTCACAACTATCAACAACTGAACCTAAAAAAAAAAAAAACCTAAGCAAACAACTAGAACAGGAACAGCATCACAGAAATGGAGAAAACATGGAGGGTTATCAGGAGGGAGAGGGGAGAGAATGGGGGAAAAGGTACAACGAATATGAAGCATAAATGGTAGGTACAAAATAGACAGGGGGAAGTTAAGAATAGTATAGGAAATGGAGAAGCCAAAGAACTTATATGCATGACCCATGGACATGAACTAAGTTGGGGGACTGCTGGTGTGTGGGGGTTCAGGGCAAAAGGGGATACAGGGGGGAAAAATGTGACAACTGTAATTGTATAATCAATAAAATAAACTTAAAGAAAAAAGAAAAAGAAGATCAAAACAAACATTAAAATGCAAAAATTCACAACTATCAACAACTAAACTTAAAAAAAAAAAACCTGAGCAAACAAGTGGAACAAAAACAGAATCACAGATATGGAGATCAGCTGGAGGAGTACCAGTTGAAAGGGGGAAGAGGGAGAAGGGGGGAAAGGTGCAGGGATTAAGAAGTACAAATTGGTAGGTATAAAATAGGCAGGAGGATGTTAAGAACAATATAGGAAATGGAGTATTCAAAGATCTTATATGCATGACCCATGGACATGAACTAAGGGTGGGATTGCTATAGGGAATGAAGGGTTTTGGGTGGGGGTGGGGGCAAAGGAGGAAAAACTGGGACGACTATAATAGCATAATCAATAAAATATATTTTTAAAAAAGAAAAGTCTATAAGAAGAAATATATTTGCTTACATACACCTTTTTTCTCAGAAAGCACTAGAACTGCACCAAAACAAGGGAGTAATCCAAAATAGGTAGATCCTAGCATAGGACATAGAAAACGGGGATTAAAATATGGGAAATAGGAAAACATAATTCCCAGGATAATTGCTGCACAGGAAACAAAAGAGCAACCAGTTCAGAGTGAAGCTAGTAAGACTATGGCAAAAAAGTCTCTATGAAGATGAGATTAGAAGATCTCTATACGATTAAAAACTTTGAGAAGAAATGTGGACAGCAGAGCCAGAATTTCAAGATGAAGGTGAATTAGAGATAAGATAGAGCTAAATCAACCTCCCACAGTGAGAAGTCAACATGATACAAATGTGGTAACACAAATAATCATAAAACCCAATGATTCCACTCCCAGGTTTTCAAGAGAAAACACATGTGCACACAAAAATTGTACGACTGTTCATAGCAGCATTATTTTTATTAGCCTAAAAGTAAACACAACCCAAAAGTCTATCAAATGATAAATAAAATGTGGTATATCCATAAATGCTGTATTATTCAGAAGGAAAAAAAACAAAATACCGATAGATGCTATAACATGGATGAACCTTGAAACATTATGCTAAGTGAAAGAAGTCAGTCACAATACCACATTTTGTACGATTCCATATACATGAAAGGTCCACAATGTGGTTGCCAGGGGCTGGGAGAAGAGTGGATTAGGGAGTAACCAATAAAAGGTAGTTTATGTTTCAGGGATGATGAAAATGCGCTAAAATTAGATATTGGTGATAGTTGCACTAAACTGTAAATATACTACAACCACTGAATTATATATAGACTTTAAAAGAGTTTTACAGTATGTGAATTATACCCCAATAAACTGTTTGTTTTTTTTCAATGGCATAAGGTTACCAGTAGACAGTTTCAGGAATGTCAGGGAGTCTCACCCATTGTCCAAGACAGTAACATGCAGAGGTCTTACACTGAGTGTTTGAAAAGCTAAAATATCAATGGAGAGGGTCCGAGCATGAAAAGCAAGCAACATAATAGGAAAAAGCCCCCCCTCCCTTCTGGTACCAGAATGGGGAAAGGCAGGAATATGCATCATAGAAGTCAAAATGGTGCAGGGGGAAGTGCTGGACCAAAGATGCCTGTAAGTCTAGCCTGGAGAGAGAAAGGATTGGTTAGGAGGTGGACCCACCCAATGCACAGGAAAGCTTGCTAAGCTCATTGGTCATTTTGAAAAAGCACTTGGTCTGTCCCACACCCAAACTAATATAATCCCAGGGAATAAAGAGGTTCTCTCTGGCTTATGATCCACACAGTGCACTGGCCTTTCTCTCCATGGGCCATGTAGCCCATGGAATACAGGAGGGAGTCTCTGTCTTGCTCTTGTCTACCTGGTGATGCACAAACCAGTTCATTCACACATCCTGTCACCCAGGAGCATAAAACCAGGCAGCACTAACAGCTGCACGGCCCAAGGCCAAACAGGCTCCTCTTGCAAGAAGCAGCCTGAAATGGGCAATAGCCAGAAACAACCTAAGCTAACTATATGGGGACTTTAATCACTTAACAGCCACCTTTGGCCTCCAAAGGACTGTACTTTAAATTGGAGCAGGAACTCTAGACACTGGTTTTTGTACCGGTCTTGCTGAGGCGATGGGCTTTAAGAGAGGAGTCCACCAACCTCCAAGATCATGCAGCACCTGAATAAAACCTCTTTCCTTTCACACCAGCATTTGCCTCACAAGTGTGGATTTTGTGGTGACAGGCAGCTGAATCTCCATTTTTTTGCTCAGTTACAATAACTTCAATCATATTTTTTTTTCTTAAATACCTTTCCAGCATAGAGAATACTAGAAGAATCTAACGCATCATCCAATGGTCTCCAATCCACTATCACTTCAGCATCCTAGAGAAAAAAATTATGAACTGTATTTACTATTCAGCAATAGCTTAAATTCTTAGTCACCTACTTTTAATTCCCTGTATATAAAATGAAATTTTAACTTCTTAAATATTAGCACTTTAAGTATGCAATATCATATGTAAACTATAATTGGGCAACAAATGTTACATAGATTTTAAAATTCTGCTTACATTTTATCATAAAAAATTACTGCAACTTTTACATAATAAATATTTCTTGCTATTTTACTGACTTATCTAAAAGTATAATATTTCTAACATCATTTATGTTAACTTTATAACCACTGTTAAATTACATAATTTTATCTTACACATGAAATTCAAACTTGCTGATAATGCCCCAAAGATGAGGCACTACCATGAACAATTATTAAATAAAATCATTTACTGGAAACATACCTTTTCTAAAACACGTAAAATTCCTGAAATCAAGCTGTCTTGATCATTGGTCTTTCCACAAGAGGAGTGAATATAGATCCCCTCCTGTTCATATATAATCTGGAAGAGCAAAAATAAGATGAATCACACCATTTTTATTCAATACTATTTCAACACCAATTAAAAAATATTAAGAGATGTTCTCCTATAATGCCTGAACCAAGTTTCTGATTATTTCATATATCAATGTATTACTATAAAAATAGCACTCAAACTGAAGACAAAGATAAACTGGATGCCTGCTTTCCAGTATTGGTTTTGTGATTATCATAATTTTAACCTACTCCATAAACAAAGATATAAGGCTAATGGCTATGTCTTAATAAGCAAATTTTACTTAAATATAGTTTTAACAAACATTAAGCAAAATATTGAACTCAAATGGAAAACACACCTGAAAATATTCAGGAATAAGAGCAGATGAAATACAATCAGGAATCAATGCTTTCTAACTATTCCCATCACAGCACTTTTAAAAAAGATTTTAATTTATTTATTTTTAGAGAGAGAGGAAGGGAGGGAGAAAGAGAGGGAAAGAAACATTGATGTAAGAAAGGGAAACACTGATCAGCTATCTCTCATATGCACCCCGACTAGGGACCAAATGCACAAGCCAGGCACGTGCCCTGAAAAAGTGACCTTTCACTCTGCAGAATGGTGCCCAACCAACTGAAACACAGCAGTCAGGGTTATAATAGCACATTTTTTTACTGTAAAATCATTCTGATGTGTTTTTTGTGGCACAGTGGCATGTAAATTCAGGGAATAATATGAGAATTTCAAATAGTAATGTTGAGGACTTCTAGAAATGACTAGATTAACTAATTCAAGATCACAAATATTTACAGAGTGCTTCATATGTAAAAGCAAGTAAAAGACCACAGGTATACAAATATGATTAAAATACAGTCCCAAAGTGAAGCCTTATCTTCTATAGCAGCGATTTTCAATTGGTGGTCCATAAAAATTTTTAAAACATGCAATACCTGAGTGAGGGGCACTGACCACTTTTCCCTTATATTATCAAATTTAAAAAATAAATGACAACAGCCAACACAACAATAGCCATCTGGTATGAATGAATCAAAACTATGTCTATTTTTTGGTTAGATCAGAAAACGTATAATATTTTTTGGTGCACCTTAAGAATTTTAGCTATTAGTTTATATGTGCCATGAGATGGAAAAGGTTGAAAATTGATGTTCTATAGAATAATGTTATAAATTAATATTATATTCCTAGGATCCCTTTGAACCATTAAAATTTTTCTCATTATGAAAATAAGTAAAAGAGAAATAAAATAGTCACTTCCAGACCTAAGTACTTTTGACATAAGTAAGTTTGCAATATAGTGTACTTACTATTTATATAGACTTTTTATTAACATAATCATATCTCTATTCAGAATAGCATGAGGATCCACAATGCAAGACAAGCACCATCAGAGTCCATCATCATCACCAGCTAGCTGAAGAATATAAATTGGCTGTACTCTCTCCTGTTTCTACCTAACATTCATGGAACATTTATGCACTAGGGCCTCCATAAATTACAGCTTAATCTTTACAATAACCCAGGGCCATAAATTCTATAACTGTTTCCTACTATACCATTAGGATAGGAGCCCATATGTGTAAATGAAAAAACTGGACTTTCAGTCAAGATGGCAGTGAAGGTAAACACGGCTTGCTTCCTCACACAACTACATCAAAATTACAACTACACTATAGAACAGAGGTGTCAAACTCATTTTCACTGGGGGCCACATCAGCCTTGAAGTTGCCTTCAAAGGGCTGAAACAGTTTTAGAACTGTATAAATGTAACTACTCCTTAACTGTTAAGGAGATGAAATTACATTCGGCCCTTTAACGACAACCACCGAGGCTGATGTGACCCCCAGTGAAAATGAGTTTGACAACCCTGCTATTAGAACAATGACCATTCAGAACCGTCAGAAATCAAGACGAATGACAGTTCTACAACTATGGAATTAAAGAAGAAACCACATGGAGACTGGTAGGAAGGACAGATATAGAACAGACTGGTCCCATAACTACGCGTGGCAGATAAAAATCAGGAGGGATCTCCGATGTGAAGAGTTCCAGCCACACACCAGGCCCTCCAGCCCAGGGTTCCAATGCCAGGAAGGTAAGTGTCCATAACTTCTGGCTGTAAAAAGCAGAGCAGATTAAGGCTGTGGAAGACTGAAACTTCTGGAGTCCCAGACAGTTCCTGTTCAAGGGCCTGGGCCCAACATACTGGTACTTACTCCCTCTGAGCTCCAGTGTGGGGGTAGCAGATTGAAAGGCAAGAGACATATGGGAAGGCACAGAATTGTATGGTACCAAAGCAAGAGATAGGGTATAGCTCTCTTCTAGATAGAAGTGTTGGCAAAAGCCATCGTTCCTTTTCTGAGCCTTCCTGGAACAGAGCCACAGTGTGGCAGGTGGGCGCCATACCTGAGATTCCATCAACCTGGCTCACACTGCTTACCCTGCCCTGGTGATTCCCTGAGGTCCTGTCCCACCCAACTTTAGGGCCCACCCACGCTGTTTCCAGTGGCTTTTCAATATGAATGGCTTTTTTTGGCCTATGTTTTGTATTTTTCTAAATTCTCTCAAACAAGTAGTATCTGGCTTCAGCAAGACCGTACCTCTCACTAAGATGCCCCAGGTCCGGCACCAGCAGCAGCCGGCCTTGGTTAACAGCTTGGCCTCATTTAGGCACAAGCCCAGCAAAAGTAGCAGCCACTGGCTGCTACATAATCAATCGCTTTGTAGATTATGCTGTGTGACAATGGACAGAATACAGGCAGTGGCTTGGTTCAGCCAATGGCAAATGAGGCTCAAAAAGGTGTACACAACCCACACGGTGGGTACACCCTGAGTACCCAGCTTGAGTAACAGAGGAGGCCTGTGCCATTGGACCCCACAGAACACCTACTACATTAGACCACTGTATTGAGGCCAGCTGACATAGCAGCTCTACCTAATACATAGAAACAAACACAGGGAAGCTGACAAAAATGAGCAGACTGAAGAAATATGCCCCCAATGAAAAAACAGAACGCAGCTCTAGAAAAAGAACTAAACAAAATGGAGACAAGCGATCTATTACATACCAAGTTCAAAACACTGATTATAAGGATGCTTAGGAACTCAGTGAGAACCTCAACAGCATAAAAAAGATCCAGTCAGAAACAAAGGACACACTAATTGAAATAAACAACAATTTACAGGGAATCAACAGTACAGTGGATGAAGCCAAGAGTCAACCTGCAATTTGGAACATATGGAAACAAAATACAACCAATCAGAACCTCAAGACGACTATAAAATCCAAAAAAAATGAGGACAGTATAAGTAGCCTCTGGGACAACTTCAAGCATTCCAACATTTGCATCATGAGGGAAGAAGCAGAGACAGAGAGCAACAAATCAGAAACCTGTTGCAAAAATAATAAAGGAAACTTTCCTAACTTGGTAAAGGAAATACACATACAAGTCCAAGAAGATCTCATCTGATCTCAAAAGCTAAGCAGGTTTGAGCCTGGTTAGTATTTGTATGGGAGACAAGACCAAGAAGTACAGAGTGTCCCAAACAAGATGAACCCATAAAGACCCACACCAACACACATCATAATTAAAATGCAGAAGTTTAAAGACAAAGAGAGAATCTTAAAAACAGCAAGAGAAAAGCAGTTAGTTACCTAGCAGGGAGCTCCCATAATACTGTCAGCTGATTTTTTCAACAGAAACCTTGCAGGCTAGAAGGGATTCATAAGAAATATTCAAAGTGATGAAAAGCAAGGACATATAACTAAGATTACTCTACCCAGCAAAGCTATCATTTAGAATCGAAGGACAGGTAAAGAGGTTCCCAGACAAGAAAAAGCCTAAGGAGTTCATCATCACCAAACCAGTATTATATAAAATGTTAAAGGGTCTTCTTTAAGATGATCAACAATATGAGCAATAAAATGACAACAAATACATATCAGCAACTGATTCTACAAAAAAACAAAATAAACAAGCAGAACAGGAACAGAATCATAGATACTGTATAGAGAACATTCTGATGGTTGCCAGATGGGAGGTGGGTCAGGGGATGGGCGAAAATGGTGATGGGATTAAGTAGTACAAATTGGTACTTACAGAATAGTCATGGGGATGTAAAGTACAGCATAGGGAATAGAACAGCCAAAGAACATACATGCAGGAACCATGGACATGAACGATGGTACAGGCTTTGCCTGAGGGAGTGCGGGGTGCTTGGTGGAGGGGAGCAAGGGGAGAAATGTTGGGACGATTGTAATAGCATAAACAATAAAATATAATTTTTTAAAAAACTGAAATAGAGGTTAAATAACTTGCCTAAGGCCAATGACACAAATAGTAAAAGGTGGAAAGGAGTGGTATAGAGACTGAAACCCAGGCCATCTGACATCAGAAAACTGCTCTTAGCTGCTGTGCTATAAAGTTCCTACAGGATTTTAATGCCTCTACTGTGTTACATTAGTCACTTCTTTTTTTTTTTTTTAATGTGTTGGCTGATTTTAGAGAAAGAGAAAGAGAGAGAGAAAGAAACACTGATGTGAGAAACATCAATCAGTTGCCTCTCATATGTATCCGGACCAGGGATCAAACCAGTAACCTAGGTATGTGCCATGACCAGGTTTTGAATCTCCATGCTTTTAGTGAACAGGACAACACCACAACCAACTAAGCCACATTAACCAGTGCTTGTTAGTCATTTCGGATAGGGACTTCTACCATGTCAAAAAAGAATCTTCTCACTGCCAGCCAAGATGGAGGCATAGGTAGACACACTGTGCCTCCTCACACAACCAAGATTAGGACAACAATTTAGAAACACAGTAACAACCAGAACTGACAGAAAATTGAACTGTATGGAAGTTGGACAACCAAGGAGTTAAAATAGACACGTTCAACCAGACCAGTAGGAGGGGCGGAGTCGGGCAGCCAGGCCCAGAGGGATCGCAGCACAAAGAGCATTGGGACCGGGCGGGTAAGACCGCAGAGGGCAGACCCTGGGCGCGCAAGCGGCAGCTGGCAAACCATGGCTGAGGGGTGGCAACCGGCAGACCCAGCGAGGCGGCGATTGTAAAGCAAGGCACTGAGGGTAACCCAGGAACACAGCGCTGAGAAACAGAGCCTTGGGACACTGACTGAAAACACCTCTGGGGGTTGAGACACAGGAAGAGACTCCCAGCCTCACAGGAGTGGTCACTGGAAAGACCCACGGGGTGCACAAGCCCACCCACATGGGAATCAGCACCAGAAAGGTCCAGTTTGCTTCGGGGAAGCACCAGAAGGGACTGAAATCGGCATGGAGTGGAGCAAGCACCATTGTTCCCTCTCAGACCCCTGCCCCACATACAGCGTCACAACTCAGGGACTGCATTGCCCTGCCCTGGTGAACACCTAAGGCTCCGCCCCTCATACATAACAGGTGCGACCAGACCAAAAAAAAAGAGAGAGAGAGAGAGAGAGATCGCTCAAACAGAAGAACAAATGAAAGCCGCAGAACCCATCCTTTTAAGTAACCGAGAGATAGCCAACCTACCAGATGCACAGTTCAAAACACTGGTGATCAGGATGCTCACAGAACTGCTTGATTTTGGTCACAAATTAGATTTAAAAAATGAAGGCTACAATAAGTGAAATGAAGAAAAATGCACAGGGAACCAATAGTGATGGAAAGAAAGCTGGGTCTCACATTAATGGAGTGGACTGAAGGAAGAAAAAAACACAACCAAAAAAGAATGAACAAATAAGAATTCAAAAAAATGAGGAGAGGCTTAGGAACCTCCGGGACATCTTTAAACGTTCCAACATCCGAATTATAGGGGTACCAGAAGGGGAAGAGGAAGAGCAACAAGTGGAAAACTTAT
>JAPYXV010002069.1:0-13484 GCA_028533065.1 Trachops cirrhosus | reverse complement strand
TCGCCTTTAACAGGAACCTAAACAACAAAACAAAGAAACAAGTAAAATATAACAAAAGACACTGAAATAGAGGACAGGTAGTCAGTGACCAGAGGGGAGAGGGGAGGGAATTTCAGGGGAGAAGGGAAGGGTTTACAGGAACAAATATAGAGGACACATGGACAAAACTAGGGGTGTTGGAAAGGGGAGGGAGGAGGGGTGGAATGGGTGGGTGGGCTGGAATGGGAATAAAGGATAGAAACTGTACTGAATAAACTAAAATAAAAAAATTTTTTAAAAATCCTAATAAAAACTTTACAGCATATCTATTTTGCATTTATTCTGGTATATGGTGTAAGTTGGTGGTCTAGTTTCATTTTTTTGCATGTACCAGTCCAGTTCTCCCAATACCATTTACTGAAGAGGCTATCTTAACTCCATTGTATGCTCATGCCCCCTTTGTCAAACATTAATTGACTATAGAGACTAGGGTTTATTCTGGGATCTCTATTCTGTTCCATTGATACACGTGTCTCTTCTTATACCAGTACCAGACTGTTTTGATTGGTGGCCTTGTAGTATAGTATAGTTTGATATCAGGTATTGTGATCCTTCCTACTTTGTCCTTCTGTCTTAAGACTGCCAAGGCCATTCAGGATCTTTTTTGGTTCCATATGAATATTTGAAATAATTGTTCTAGATCTGTGAAATATGTCATTGGTATTTTAATAGGAATTGTGTTGAATCTATAGATTGCTTTAGGTAGTATGGACATTTTAATGATGTTAATTCTTCCAATCCATGAACACAGTATATGTTTCCACTTATTTATATCTTTCTTAATTTCTTTCTTTAGTGTTCTATAGTTTTCCAAGTACAGATCTTTTATACTCTTGGTTAAATATATTCCTAGGTATTTTATTTTCCTTATTGCTATAGTAAATGGGATTTAAAGGCCTAGGGGAAAACATAGGCACAAAAATTTCAGATATTACATGTAGCAATATTTTTGCCAATATATCTCCTAGGGTAAGGGATATAAAGGAAAACATAAACAATGGGACTATATCAAACTAAAAAGCTTCTGCATGGCTAAAGTAACCATCATCAAAGTGAAAAGAGAATAGACCATACGGGAGAACATAGTTGCCAATGATGCATCAGACAAGGGTTTGAGCTCCAAAATATATAAAGAACCCCTACTACTCAATACCAAGAAGACAAACAATAAAATTAAAAAACGGGCAAAGGATCTGAATAGACACTTCTCCAAGGGTCCACAGACATATAAAAAGATGCTTAATATCACTAGCCATAAGAGAGATGCAAATTAAAATCATAATGAGATAACATTTCACACTAGTCACAATGGCCATCATAACCAAATCAACAAACAAGTGCTGGAGAGGTTGTAGAGAAAAAGAAACCCATGTGCACTGTTGGTTGGAATGCAGAATTGTGCAGCCTCTGTGGAAAACAGGATGAAATTTTCTTTAAAAAACTAAAAATGGGACTGCCTTTTGACCCAGTGACTTCACTGCTGGGAAATACCCTAAGAATTCCAAATCACTAATTCAAAAGAACTTACACACCCTTAAGTTCAGAGTGGAACCATTTACAATAGCCAAGTGCTAGAAACAACCTATGTGTCTATCAATAGACAAATGGATCAAAAAACTGTGGTACATTTACACAATGGAACACTATGCATCAGAAAGAAAAAAAGAACTCCTACCTTTTGGGACAGCATAGATGGAACTGGAAAATATTATGCTATGTGAAATAAGACAGTTGGTGAAAGACAAATATCATATGATCTCACCTATAACAGGAATCTAATGAGCAAAATAAACTAATGGGCCAAATAGAACCACAGACATGGAAACATGGAACGGACTGAAAGTGACCAGAGGGGTGGGGAAGGGGGATAATGGTGGAAAAAAGGGGAAGTGTCTAGTCAAAGAATGTGTATGAATGACCCAAGGACATGGACAACCGGATGGGGATTGACTGTGGGAGCTGGGGGTGGGATGGGTGGAGGAGGGCAAAGGGGAAAAAAGGAAAAATTGGGGCAACTGTAATAGAATACCAGTAAAAATTATTTTAAAAAGAAAAATTTAAAAATAAAAACTTTGCAGAATATATTGTACAAATTCCCTAATAATTGAAATAAAACAAAATTAGCAACAAAATTTTAAACAATAACAAACAGAATTTTGAAAATTAAAACTTATTTTGATAATTATTTCCAAAGGCAGTTCTGTTTAAACCCTGAAAAATATTATCATTTCATTGGAAAACATATACTACTTCAAAAAAACATTTTCTAATGGCTCCAGCCCAGAACTCTCTCTTTCCTAGTGTCTGTTATTGTTCTCAGTCTAATTTGCATGATTATTAGCTTAAAAATTTATGGTATTGTTTTATAATTGATTCATACATGTGCATGCCTTGAGGACAGAGACATTGCAAAATAAATTTCTTTATTATCACTACATTTATATATCTTTCTGAACATAAAGCTCTCCAGTAAATGTTTATTAATTGAGTTAATTGTGTAGTTAGAAAATGCAGTAGACTGGAAATTAAGGGACAAAGTTCTTGACCATAATTAGAAAGATTTGGTGATTTTCAGCATGTCATTTTTCCTGCCTAGATTTTAATATCCTCCTTCATTATATGAGGAAGTATTAAAATATTTCTAAGATTCCTTCCAGTTCTAAAATATTATATGATTTAACCAGTAGGGAAAGAAAAGACATCCTTCAGTACACCAGAAAGTTTCCCTCCATATGCAGTAACACTGGTTTCTTTGAAAGTCAAGGACTCAAACAGGTTGTGTGTTGTTGAGAAGAGAGTCACCCTCAATTACTCATCAATGATGGAATTCTTTGTGGTTTGCTCTCAGTAACCCAGTGTTTCCTTACTACCACCCACCCAGGTCCAGGGGGAATATACATGTGTCTGAGTACGTGTGTATATTTGCTTCTCTGACGACATTCCAAGACTAATATAAACACCTTCTAAATTACCCATTACTCTGTGTCACTTCTCTCTTCCATTAGAAAGGGGTAGCCTATATTTACCTTTGAAGTCCCTAACACTGTACCTTTTCCATCACCTCTCTCTTTCTTAAAGACTGATTTTTTTCATCTCTCCTATACGTGGCCTGCATTTCAAATATTTCTTTAAATGTGGGTATTGGCATAAGCATTCTATATTTTTCATTTAATACTATATTAAATAATATCCTTAAGGTAATTCTAATTTTATATAACTTAATATTTAATATTGTTAACATAGTATATTCAATAAAATCACATTATATTAATATTATTGCATGAATAGGAAAAAATCAAAGAATGTAAGTATCCTAAGAGATAAACAGTGAGATGACATTATGCATAATTTTTATATTTTCCTCTTTGTGTTTCTCTTTTCCTATAGTTTTTAGGGTTGTATACAAAATAATTATATGTGTACACACCCACACATGCCCCTCAGTTACCTGGAACCAAAAGCAAAGAAACTTTCACACAAATCTTTATAGCTCTGCATCTTACTTTAAGAGAAAATTTCTGGTAATACATAAAACAGTTTAGATAAATACATATGACTTACTCTAAAAACAAATAATATATAAATGACTTCAAGTTGTTCATATTAACTCTTAAGTATTTAATAATAACTGAACCTGTGAGATCTCAAAATATGTTCATTTTCTGCATAATACACTTATTAAGGCAAGAAAGCAGAATAGTATTCTTGAGAAAGATTTTCTATTATCATGAGCAAAATTTTTATAAAATCACAATTAAATAGAAAATAGGTCAGAACATATTCTCTAAACATCTACCAATCAGGCAACTTCCATTTTCAGAGGCTTGTGTTGCAAACCGCCAGCCAGTGGTGATCACAAATATTGCAGATGCTCTCGAGACACAAGAAAACATACACACGGACTGCCGAGTCCTGTGGAGGAATAGGGACCGCGTGGCTACCCTCTCAAGGAGAGGGTGCCTCCAAGCAGCCTGGCCACTCTCTCAAAGGAGAGCACCCTGCTTTCCCACCCGAGCAGGCTTTTATTAGGTAGTATTGGGTACAGAATGTGGATTATCATGTAGCAGAGAGGATTAAAAACAGGTGGATACTTTACAAAGGATTCAAAGACCTCACGCTGAGTTTTGGAGCCATTATCACCTAACAGATACAGGACTAGTTTCCTTTCCTGACCTTGCCTACACATCCAAGAGCATCCTAGCAAGCAGGTCTCACAGAATTTTGCATATTTTATGCCCCAAGTCTAATTTAGCCCAGGTGTTCGCTGACTCTGGTCTGAACCTCACCACCCCTGCTATTTCCACAGGCCCTGAGTCGGGCGGAGGAGACAAAGGCAACCAGGAGACTTGGATTTCTTACATCCAGAACAAGGACTCAGGCTATTGTCAAAGCCAAGGGGGTTGGGGTGATGTCGATCACCCCCTCACTTCCACAGCCTCCTGAGTCTCTTCCCTGATGGCTTATTCCCACGTGATCGTGTCTGTCTTAGGTTAATTCTCTTTAGAGAATTGTTACCCATCATTGACTATCCGATCAAGCCAAAGGGATCCAAACACAGAGCATGCAGTGCCCATGTTCAGGGAAGTAAGTTTTGTCTCCTTAGGCCTCCTGGTTCTTGGAGGTTTCTCACTCAGCCTTAGCCACAGTGGGGGCAGGGGCGGGGGCGGTACGGCTCCTGAAACCAGGCAGGGTGGACTCCACAGGCTTGTACAGAAGCTTTCATTAACCATGCTAATTATTCACATTTATAAATTAGATACTAAAGTCCATTCTCAGATTTAAATAGAATATAAATTTAAACTCTTATAAAGACTTGAACTTTTATATTAATACACATCTCTTTCCTCTATTGCTAAACTTACATGAACACATCCAATAAGCCTATTTTACTGGATGTACTTCCATAAAACAGTCACATTTTATCATATAGTAAAGTTAGAATTTATGCTAAATATTTCACAACTTCCCTAAAGATAACTGCAAGTAAATCAAATATTAAATGATGTAGCAAAGTGTATTGTCATAAAAATAAATTGAAACTAAACATGTTAATAATCTCTAATGTTGATAAGTAAATGGCTATGATGTTTACTTTTTACTAGGCTGAGAGCCTAATTCTCTCTCATTCCTGTCAGTTCCTATTACTTACAAAGGGAAGGACACTGTGTTTATGAGACAGATTCTTTTTCTATGCAGCAAATGAAAGCTGCTATTAGTCTATCTCAAAATTTATTGAATTTACCTTTGAATGTTGGTAAGACAATGATGGATATTCATTAATAAGAAACTATGAGAGCTTGTTATTTTAATTCCAAAACATGCTTCAATCAAACTCAAGCATCTAAAGGTAGTCTCCAAGAACATAAAACATTTTACTCAGACTTAAAATTCTTGGTTTTTGTTTACTTATTTCCACTAAGGTTTGGGTGACAATAAAGAATATGGGTATATTTATTGTGTCGCTTTAACAAATTACCTCAAAGTTAGCAGCTTAAAATAACCATTTATTAGTTCACAGTTTTGTAGGTTAGAAATCCAGGCAGAGGCAACTGGGTTCTATCCTCAGGGTCTCACAAGGCCAAAATCAAGGTGTCTTTTAGGCAGGTTCTTAACCAGAAGACCAGAAAAATATTTGTTTCCAAGATCATTAAAGTTATTGGCAGAATTCTGTTCTTTGTGGGTGTCAGACTGGGTGTCCCTTTTCTAGGTGGCTGTCAGCCAGGGCGTGAGGTGAAGGTACTCTGAGCTCCCAAAAGCTGTCTGCATTCATTGGTATATGGCTCCCCCATCTTCAAACCAGTAAAAGAGCATCAAATCTCTCTGACTTTTCTTCCTCTTACCTTACCAACTGGAAAAAAATTCTCTGCTTTTAAAGGGGTTCTAAATAACAATATGAGGTCTACCTTGATACTCCCTATCTCAAGGTCATCTGTGCCATACAACATAACATAACCATAGGAATGATCTCTCATCATATTCACAGGTTCCAGGAATTAGAGTACAGAATCTTGGGAGCATTTTTAGAATTCAGCCTACCATGAGGGCAATTGAGAAAACTGAGATTAGAAGCCTGTAAGCAGGCTCCAGATATTGGAGTCCATGAACTTCGAAGCCAGATCTACTGGGGGAAAGGCATTCAGGGACACAATCTAATGCTCACCCCATATTAGCATTAAAAAAGTAGTGTCAGACTTTAACAACTGTTTTCAAATTTCCATGACCTTAGAATTCTCTTCTAGCACATAAAGAAGAAAAAGGACATCAGTGAAAAAGGAAGCAGTGCACAACTGGGCAATGGGTCTTATGGGCAGCTCTGGGTAGAGTTGTCAAGAATCCAAGCTTGCGGAAATTAAGGATCCAATGAAGAAACCCACTCCTAAAAGCTAGCAGAGATCAGGGAGGCACTTCTGTATACCAGTGGGTAACTAGGGCTCAAATCAAGGATCTGCCTAAAGTAATGAGGAGACAAGTTAGGGGATAGTTACTGAAGGACTCAATCAGAAAAGAGCAAGTCATTGTCCAGGTGCCAAGAGCACAGGTGTCCAAACTCAGCAGAATTTGCCTCAAATCTGACTCAGGACTTAGTCACGAAGTTACTGACCCAAGGCTCACCATAGACTCTCTTCCAAAGGCCTGTCTTACTTTCAAATCCTGGGGTGGAGCTGGACATACAAGTAAGTTACCTGGTCTGCAGAGCAGAGGGCAGCTGACCAGATGACACAGAGTAGTCAAGGTAAAGTCAAAATCCCTCTCTCCTACATCATATTACCAAAAGCCATGTGCCCAGCTTTAACAGATACTGAAAGACCCTACCTTTTCTGATTTTCTGAGAAAATAGTGCATACAGGGCAATAAAAAAAGGACAGCAGGTTCTACGAGAACTCCAAGGAGGTGTCACAGATGAGAGAGAGGAGAGCAGGGGAGCATGCAGGAGGTCTCTTGTGGAGCATAGAGACACTCAGGAGAGCTGAGAACTACAGAGAACTTCTTTTTCACGTAGATGAGTCATTATAACACATTTTATTATTAGACAATTATTCTTCAAAAATGCCTCTCTTCCAAAATGGCGCATATATTAGACAAGGGTGATGGTGAAATCATTTCTCATTTCCTAGAATTTTGTAAAACAAAACCATATAATAAATAGTGGCATTGTTTCCTGCTACAGAATGAAAAATGGAAATGATTTGTTGCTCTGAGCACATCTAGTGGATTTTTGCCTTCCTGCTTAAAAAAAAAAAAAGCCAGCAGCTCCACTCTGGGGTCTGCTTTTGTGGAAAGTTTCTGTTCCTTTGTTTCACCCTGAACAATTAGAATAAGTCAGGCTTTTTCTGGATAATTGTAACTAGGTGTTACAACCTGAACACAGTGCCCATAGCCATGTTGATGAAGAAGCAAGATATGGAGATCCAGTCAGGGCAGGTAAGGCACGTTGGGAATGTGGAGGGGTTGGTTTTTCCTTACTGAGTACAAGAAATAGACAAAAGTCTGGATTTGTTTCTAAAAGTTGGAGGTAAAGAGAAGCCTGTGATTTTCATGTTCTGAGCCTCCAGTGTTTTAAGATGCGTGTGTGCTGCTTCAGGGCATTTATGTTTAAAAAGCTCAGTGGAAAAAGAAAAGATAAGGAAACACAGGAAGATTAATTTTGAAGTTCTTGTTAAAACCAAACCCTTTAATCCTGGAAAAGAGGCGGTGAAAACCTCTTTGTCTAGTTCATTCAGCGGAGCTCATTTTCAAAATGGCTAGGAGGCCGATGTTCCTGTGGCAGGGAGGGAGGATGTATCTAAAACAGTTTCTTCTCCTCTGAGTCGGGTTTCAGTTCACCTACTGTGTCTGCTTTGTCCACTGCCTATCAACAGGCCTTTATTTGGAAGAGATCACCACAGCAATTTTAAGATTAACTAGATGAATCAAAAGAACCCAACAGGGAGAATGCTGTTATAAAATGTGGGGGAGTGTTTATTTCCTGGCATTCATATTTTTTGTTATTAGCTGTAAATGTAAAAGTCAGACAAGAAGCAAGAATGGATCACAGATGCCTTCCTGAAAATATACTGAAGACCACTTAATATGGCTTCATGGACATCACCTTCAAACAGTACACTTTTATTGCCAATGTTTTATAAATGCATTGTATTCTTCAGTCGGTATTCTCTCCACTGGGGAGGAAATTCTTGAGGGCAGTAATGTGTATTCTTTATTTGCCATTTGAACAAATGCTAAATCTTTATTATACTTTGATTGACTGACTCAGGTAAGGAGGGAAGAAGGGAGATAGGAAAAAGGAAGAGAAGAAAGGAAATGAGGAAAAGAAGGAACAACACGGAACACAGTTGGGTATTCTCTCTAGGTCACAGAGGGAAATTGGGACTGCAAACATTGATTGGTCTCTAATTGTATGCACGTACATTTTATAATGGAAACCTGATCATGCAATGCTTTGGCCCACAACACACGCATCTTTGGGGAGCCAACCTCCCAAGTAAATAAGTTTTAGGGCTTTGCCTTTCGCTGGAGTCTCTCAGCAGTTAAGTTTGGGAGCAGATTCTGGAAGATTCCCCTGAAGCAACTATACACAATTATTAGATAAAAGTCTCTTACAGAGTGGCCACAACAGAGCAGTGGAAGGTAGGTGATCCATTTTGGGCATTCCTGATTTAAACTATAGTTGCACATGATCTGAGCGAAATTATGCTAAACAAAAAAAAAATATTTCTTTATGATACTTCAAGACCAGTGAGCCCCTAACACAGAAACTTGTAATGTCTGCATTTGATCTTTCATTTGGAGATGCCCAAAGAGTGCAAAGAGCTATATGTTTCACTTCATGCAAAGTGGTCCCTTGAGCCCAGAGATACAGAAACCTGCCCAAGTTTGCTCCTATTGTTAGCAAGTCCTAGAGGAAAATAACAACCCAAGATCTTGAAGTACCTATAATCTACTCCCCATTTAGTTGACATATCTGACCCATATTTACTCTTTAAAAAGAAGTTAAAATAAATTATCTAGGAGTTGCTAAAGAGACATCCAGAATATATTTGGGCAAGTTGTGGATGTAATGAAATGGATTCACATTCTCTCCAGGACTAACTATGATGGCAAGCTGGCCATGCGTGTGTTGTCATTTCTCCTTCCTGCACTCACTGTACCCACATTGCTGCTTACCCACAGCACTCTTCCCCACTAAGAGAGAAGTAACTTTAGGGTCTTTTTGAAAAGATACTCCTGGGTATTTTGCACTGAGTTGATCCACAAGTGAAAATCCATTTGCCATCATTTGATTAAACTATAATACTAGAATTCTTCATTGGTCTTCCCTGAGCTACACACAAAACCCATGATAAACAGAATCATTTTTTAGACAGTTGACAATATTTTTTATATTGTATCTTTCAAGCAGCTACAAATCTTTATATATAATTTAGGTTTTACCCTATTTTGTGCTTCCGTTTCTCTCACTTTGAAGCACAGTATTCTCTCTGGGTCTTTCTAATGACTTCATTTTCATTGAGGAGTTTGTGAAACAGACCCATTAAGGAATGGGATAGTTTTGAAAAATGTCAAGTTAGTAAAATTCTGGCTTTGATTATCCATTAGGAAAAAAAATAAACAACAACAAAAAGTCTGTTGATCATTATTTCTGATGTTTAATTCTAAAATAAAGGAGATATTCTCTGGGATGAAAGTGAGTCATTTAACATCCACATTTCTCAACAGATGTTCACTGAGGGTAAGTATATACCAGTTAGTCAAAAGGATCTATCTAAAGATTTAAAAAATGAAGTCTATAGAACTTCATTCTGACTTCAAACAATATAACTTAAAGGATTGCAAATATTGTCCGTGCCATGACCTACATAGGGAGTGTCCAGCTCAAAATTGTGCCTTATGAATGTTTTACTATAAGCCCACAAAATGAACTAACAATACCTGGAGCCAAATGCCACTGTAGGTATTGTCTTCATTCTAAAGAAGCTACTGCCTCTACAAAGGTACAGCAGATTCTACATCCTTTAATATCTTTTCCTTTATTCTTACTCCCCATACTAAGACCTTATATTTCTCCTATAACTCCCCATAGTTAGACTTATAGGACTTAATGGATGGAAATTTTTACCCTAAATAAAAATCATATGTAACAAACAATAAATTGATTTGAGGGTCTCAAACACCAGTGGACATAATATTGCTACTAGACACACAACCATAGAAACTCAGAGTGGAAAGCTCACTGTACATGATGACTTGTTCATTTCAGCAACTTTCTTGCTGATAGAACTTGAAGAAGTCACTGAAATTCTCTGAAGCTTAACTTAAAAAATACTAAATAAGGTTTAATATCTTCTGTGTACTCTACTAGACCCCAGGATTAAAATATCAATATAAAACTATCTCTTGCCATGGATAAGTCTAAAAAGGAAACAGAAATAAAAGCAACAAGGTTTGTCGGTATAGGTAGTGAAGATAGGGGTCATATTTCCCATGAATTTGTTTTATGTAAGCATGCTTTGTAAACTGATATACAACATGTATTTGTATGATCACTGTTTATTGAGTGCCTATTGCAGGCAGACACTGTCACATAATACATATGCCTTAAAATTTTAATGAACTATAATCACATACTTTGAGATGAGTACACTGGACTTCAGAGAAGTTAAACAACTGTTCTAATGTGATAGCTTAAGAAATTGCAGAAATAGGATTTGCACCTAGACCTGACAGAGAGCACAGGCTGGCCAATTGCTATTATGTTATAATGCCTCTTATGTGTTTCTAGTAATACTAATATAGTGGTCTCCTCTAAAGAAATGTGTCATGTCTTAAGTCCTTGCTAGGCCACTCATCATGAAAGCTATCCCCAGTAACTACTCCCCACCTTTCTGTAGCATCTAATTAGAGGAGGAGAGAGTGGGATCGGATGATTAGAACTACACTAATATTTCCCATTTACCTAGAGCACAGCTTAGCCTTGGTCAATTCAAAAACCTAGCCTAGAGTCACCAAAGGAAAAAACAATCTAGAGATGCACAGTGAAAAAGTCATTCTGACCACACCCCCGCCCCTCTTCCTTGGGGTCAGAGGAGGTTGGAACTGTCACAGCCCTAGTGATTGTGCTTTTCTATTTATATAATGTTTCATTCATGAGCCCTTCCAACATGGTTTTTAGCTAATTAAGAAACTATTTTTTAAATATATAAACCACCCCAAAACAAAAGCAACCAGGAATTCAGACGAGAATTAAGAACAAAATTAAATTTCAGAGAAATTGTCACTTGCCAAAAAGCTGGACAGAGCAGAGGTAATGGGGGTTTCAGCGCAAAGAAATGATATTCATTTCTGAAGTGAAATTCAGAATGGTGTGGCAAAAAACTCCTTAAATAAAATGAAGTTTTGCTCCTAACATGTAGGAGGAGGAGAACCACTTCAGAGTGGGAGGCAGAGGAGAGGCATTGTCTAAGAAACAGAGAAAAGAAATTGTTTTTTGTAGAAGAATACATCATTAACTAGAGAGAAATAGCAAAAGATACTGGTCAGAAGTAATTTTTATTTATTTGTTCATTCACAAACTTTTATGAGTACTTTCTATGTTTAAGGCTATGCAGTGGTTACAAAGTTTAAAGATTGAATTTAGTGAAATAAAAATAGAGCTTTGTGGTTGGTGGGAGATAGAGGTTAGCCTAGGGCACCATGAGAACACATCTGAAACACAGCGCCTATTGAGAATATAACTAAAAAGAATGGCTTCCCAGAAGAGGTTATCAGCTATTTTCAGTCTTGAAGAATGTGTGGGAGTTATGCAAGCAAAGGAGGAGGGGAAGTGTAACAGAACCCCTGGGTTTTATTGCTCTGGGTTCTAATGCCCACTGCTGATGAGAACCGTGACTCCCAATGCCATAGTCTTATGAAAAGGAAGGGAACTATTTGTTCAAAATTTTACAGGTTTAGAACAATGCTGGAATTCTGCTGTTAAATCTCACTCCCTTTAGAAACAAAAAAACAGCCACAAAGACACAGTCCTGCCCCCCTTGCCAAACCAGGCCAGTCAGAGGTACCGTCTCTCAGGAAAAGAAATAGAAATCTGTAGCTTAGCTGGGCAGATTTCCACCTGTATCCTGGCTTCCTCCAGTTGTCCTTGCTCATTTAGCTAAGTTCCTGCTTCAATTCAAAACTGCATTCTCATGGTGGGCCAGTAATCCTTCTACATCCTTTCAAACCATGTGGCCAAGACCCCACACTGCTGCTACATGGCCAAGAGGCTTCTCCTTCCCCAGCCACGTGGTCAAGAGTGCCAGAGAGAGAGAGAGAGTCTCATGGCTCTCCTACTCTCCTTCCCCCATGGTCTAGAGCTCAAGCATGGCGGAGAGAAAGAACGTGGCTCACAGACAGAGAGAGGGCTCACAGACAGAGAGGGAGCTCCCTCTCTGGTCCCAAACCTCATGGGTAAGCCCCAGCATGGATGCCATGCCTGGAGTTAAATCTTGGTGCAGATCTTCCTCTATAACCCCATTTCTGACTCCTCCCACACTGGGTTACATCTGTCAGCTCTCTGGTTTCTTCTGACTTTTTCAGCTGCCATTGTTAGTCCAGGCAAGCATGACCCTGTTATGTGGGAGCTGCCTCCAAGCTACTGTCATAGGCACAGCAAGCCCCTCCAGCTACATCGAATCAGGGGTTAGAGTCACACCCATCTCCCTGGTTCCTAGCAGATACAGCCTTTAACATTATTAAAACACTGGGTTCTTCAGATATGCAAAGTAACTCTCAATGGCCCTGCTCTACTTCCCTCATCTCCCAAGCGACAGCTATGGGGGTTTTCTCCATTTTGGTGGACCTCTAGCCCAGCACCCTGTTACAGAAGGGCATGGAATCAAAGGTGTCCTGAATCACCAATTCAAAAGAACCTTTGCACCCCTATGTTCATAGCAGCACTATTTACAATAGCCAAGTCCCCATAAGTAAATGAGTGGATCAAAAACTTGTGGTACATTTGCATAATGGAATACTACGCAGCAGAAAGAAAGAACTCCTACCTTTTGCACCAACATGGATGGAACTGGAGACTATTATTTTAAGTGAAATAAGCCAGTTTTGGTGAAAGACAAATAGCGTATGATCTCACCTATAAGGGGAATTTAACCAACAAAATAAACTAACAAACAAAATAGAACCACAGGCACAGAAACATGGAACAGACTGAAAGTGACCAGAGGGGAGAGGGGGAGGGAATAATGGTGGAAAGAAGGGGAAGGGACTAGACAAAGAACATGTATGAATGACCCACGGACATGGACAACAGTGTGGGAATTGACTGTGGGAGTGCAGGTGGGGAGTGGGATGGGCAGAAGAGGGCAAAGGGGAAACATTGGGACAACCGTAATATAATAACAATAAAAACTTATTTTTAAAAAATGAGACATAAGGCCACTGGTTCCTAGTCTGTG
>JAPYXV010002068.1:0-13487 GCA_028533065.1 Trachops cirrhosus | reverse complement strand
GAGATGTTGTAGCACCAGAAAGGCAGTCTGACTGTGAAACAGAGAGAGGAAAGCGGTAAGTGCGGAGCGTGGCGCGGGGCGAGAACGCTGCGCCGGGAGTGACGACCTCAGACTTACGGCAGACGCGCACTCGTTCCCTCACCGAGACGTGAGGAGGCCGGGTCGGACGGTCTCTCACCTCCATTCTAGCCCTGATGTTTTAGGTTAATTCTTAAAACTAAGCCTGCACCACTCTGATGAAATGACCGAGCCGCCCAGGAAGGGAGAAGGGAGAGGCCAGGCCGTCCCGTCGTGGGTTGTGCTGTGTGACCTGGGGACGGTCCACAGCACACCACCCGCTTTGCACGGATGTCGTGTGGTCTAGTTCTGCCCACCTGCCTCCCTGCATGGGGTGCAAGTCTTCAGGCAGGTGTGGTTGCGTGAAAAAAAGTTCAGGCCAATGGGATCGGGAGGATAGAGCCTCACTCGTGTGTCCTATGAGGATCGGGGACATCCTGGAGGAGGGGTGGTGGCTTGTGTCTGTCCCCTGGGGAAGGGGCCCGGCTCAGAAACAGGCAGCCAGAACCGAAGGGTGCCCTGGGCTGCACACAGTCTGTCATCACGTGGTCGAGACACCTGGGAAGGCTCTCGGACCTCAGGTCCTGAGGTGGCGTTTCCACCTGGAAACCTGCCGGGGACCTGGCCCAACACCCCCGGCTGGCCCAGCACCGCTGGGAAGCGCCCAGAAATGTGTGCTTCCCGGGCTCGTCCGATGCCACCAGCCACAGTCACAGCTCTGAAGCCCTCGTGAAAGACTTAAAAACATGGGAATGGAGCGGGGTCCTACTCAGAGGGAGCCTGTGGGGCCACGAGGGCTACCTCGCTGGATCGTCCAGTTCCTGGCCCCAGACACCGGTTCCCAGCACAAGGGGGCGGAGTCCAGATCTGGGAGCCACTCCACCATCCACGTGTCCACGTCCGGGTCGGAGCTCTGCCACGTCACCACCAGCTGGTCCCCGGTTTGGTGGGTCTTCATGGTCTTGATGCACGGAACCGCTGAAGGCAGAGAGAAGGACACTTCGCAGCCACCCAGCGCCCCCTCCCGACGCGCCCACCACGTCAGCATCCGGCCACAGCCCAGGGTGTAAAGAAGGTCGGGGTTCAGGACCTCCGCTGCAGACCCCCGGGGGGAGCTTCACCCCTTTTGTTGTCCCCTTTCCTCACTCCACCTTCGATGATTAAGTGCCCTCTGAATCCTTCCTTATCTCCCCACACATACTCCCACTGCCGTGTTGATGACCCAGAGGCCTCGCCTCCCACAGGTGTCCCTGCAAGCCAAAGTGATACCAGCCGGAGGAGAGAATGGGTCTCCAAAGGGAGGGTTTCGGGCACCAGTAATTGTGGGGCTGGGAAGCTGGGAGGTGGTGGCCCGAAAATCACACCAAGGGGGTGACTTCAAATTTCACGTGTCTCCGCTGGCCCTGCCCAACCTGGCTATAGAGGCCTGTCCCCGGGCGGTAAGAACTGTGTCTGTACCAGAAAGATGCAAACGCACCCAACCAAACGTGCAGTTGTCAACCGGTAAGTAAGTGGCACTGCTGCCCGCCTGGGTGGGGGGACCCAGGTCTGGAAACAGGCCACCAGGACGCCTTGAGCAGGAAAGCTTCAAACCCAGTGTCTGAGAGGGAATCGGAATTGGAGATCTGTCTTGTTTCCAGGTGCAGGGAGGCGGGGCGGGGGGGCTCGGAAGATCACAGACACGCCTTCTGCCCCCCCACTCCTCTCCCACCCCCTCACCAGAGCCTTCGAGGTCAGAACCTGCAGCCGTGTGGCTAAGTGAACACGAAGTCCCAGGGGAAGCAGACTCAGGGATGGCGCCCCCCACAAATCTGCAAAGCCCCAGCAGCTGGAAGCCTGGGCCGGGCGCCCGGGTTAGGTGGGGCAGGGGGTGGGGTGGTGACGTGGCCATTTCCGGGCACTGGAAAGGCCCTCGGGCTGCGCACCTGCCACACAGCCCCGGGCCGGCCCCGTCCCGGACCCTCTTCCCAGAGGGGCCCAAAGGGACATCTCAGTTTCCGAGTGACTGCTGCACTCGGAACGGTCACCCGTGGCTGTTCTCCGAGTGATGCCACTGTCCTACACAGCGGTCTAGGGGACACCACTCTCTCTGTGTCTGGCAAGGGTGCCTGAGCCTTCTGCGTAAAGAGCCAAATGGTCAACATGTTAGCTTTTGCAGGCTGATGGTCACTGGCACAGCTACTAACTCTGCCCTTGCTGAACCGAAGGAGAAGCGGACAGCAGGCGAACTGAAGGGTGCGGCTGTGCCGGTGAGCCTCGGTTTACCAAACAGGCGCCGGCCAGGTCTGGCCCACAAGCTGCGGTTTGCCTGCAGCTGGCCTGGGACCATCGTAACCGACAACACAGAGACACTTCGCACACACTGGGCCCCTGCAGAGCCGGGGACGCAAACGAGAAGCCCTTTGGGAACTGAGCAAACTTTTAGTTGAGGCCTGGAGCAGAATAAAGCAAGGAGATCCACTGCCATGCTTCGAATGAGAATCCAAGAAGGAATTTCATTCTAAAACGGGGTGTGAAATACGAGTTTGCCGAGGAACAGTGCACCGCCAAACACGACTTACCGGGCGTAGCGAGCACCGTGTGGGCGAGTGTGCAGGGGAGGGATTTCCCGGACTTGGCAGTTGGAGGGAAGGATGGGGGTGTGAGTGAGGGGGCGGGGACGCAGATGGGGTCAGGACTGTGGGGGGATTCTGAAGGAGCGGCGGCTCTGCCCTTTCTGTGGGGCTCGGCCACCGTTCAGGCCGAAACAAACTCGGCTGCCCAGAGATCTCGGGGGCTCGGGTGTCGCCTGACGCCTGACGCGGGCCGGTTTCTCACGGAAGCTTCGTGCCCCGGATGCTACTTCATGGGCTCATTAATTAGCAGAAGGCTGTGCTCTTCCCACAGAACCTAGGAGCCCCCACTTGGTTTTCATGTGGACTCGAGAAGCAGTGACCCTCGATAGGAGACCACCTCCAGGGGCAGGCGTCTGAGGGACAGGTGACCGCGGCACTCACGCTTTTCGGCGACGGCTGGAACCCTCAGGGTGGCCGCGGGACACTGTCCGAGGGAATTGTAGGAAACCACAGACACCTGGTAGGTCTCGCTGCCCAGGTACAGCTCCAGGTGCTGGTCCGTGGTGTTCCTGATCTGCGCCAGGTGAGTGCTGTTTTCGGGAAAGTACCGTACGAGGTAGCCCAGCGTTCTCTCCAGGAGCGGGGTTCCTCTTGCCTTCTGCACACGGAGGAACCCAAGTTTATTGCCAGAAACAAAGAAGGATAAGCCCCGAGCTGGTGCTGAATGGGGGGAGGAGGGGCGGGGTGATGTCAGCTCTTCTGTGCTGAACTGGGGCGAGCCACACAGCCCGTGCTGTGACATCGAACCTCCAAGGGCGTTTGCTGGGTGGGCCCTTGGTCTCCACGCTGACAAAGCCGAACGCAGGAGGCCGGACCCGGGCAGTGCCTGGACCCATGCAAGCACACCCCACTACCTGTCGGCTCTTTCCCTCCGGCCCCCCAGACAGAGAATATCACTGACCAGCTCAGCCAACCCCGTCTGTCCTGGCCCCGGGCGCCCCTTGCCTGGGAGCCCAGGGTTGGAGAGTCCCGGGCAGTCACCTCTTATCCCCAACCCCTCCGCAGAGGGGGCTCGCTTCGCCAGCCCGGGCGCCCCAGCACCCCCAGCTAAGGCGGGGCCTCTCAGCCCGCAGTCCCTGGTGAGCAGCCTCAGGTGACCCAGGGGCTCCAAGGCACGCTCTTCCTTTCAGCCCTGCACTGGAGGCCACCAGCCAGAGGTTTTCCCGAGGGGCAGCAGGACCTCCTGCTCTGATGACACCCAGGCGGGGCCTCGGGGTCCCTGCGTCCACTGCCCTCCCGGCCTGGGGCTTCCTGCCCGGGTCCCACGACACAACAGGCCAGTGGGAGCGCCCGTCTCTCCAGACACGCCTCCCCTTTCAGAATCAGAGCCTCGTGAGATGCACTCCAGGTGCCATGAAGCTCCCTGCTTGAAAGCGTGCGGCTTGGGGGCCCCCACCGTGTGGTCGCAGAGCCGCACGGTCCTCGCTGCTGTCTCCGTCTCTCCTGACAGCTCTGATCCTTAGAACTGCTGCTACTGCAGCGGAAGGAGGTGCAGCCCCAGGCGCAGGCAGGAGGAGGCCTCAGAGGTCCGTCCCCTCCCTCGCAGGCCGCCCACCTGCCCCACCCTGTGGTGAGGGACCACCCGTGGGGTGTGCATTGCTGGCTTCCCCTCCCCCCAGGGGGGCTGGCACCACTGACTGAGCACCCCTGTCCCTCTGTCACTGAGGGAGCCCACAGTCCTGGAAGAGGGGAGGGGAGGGGAGGAGAAAGGCCCAAGGTCAGAGGGTACTGGTGATGGGGGTTGAATATTTGGCAAAGCCAGGCGACTTCTCCATTTCCAAAGGCATGTTGCACTCGCCGGGACCTTAGCCAGCCTGGGAGAGCGCGCCAGTGCTCGCCGAGACTTGGGGACACGCACCGAGACCTGGCACTCCCTGCCCTGCCCCTGGGCGCCCCTCAGCTGCCCCATCTTCCCTGTTTCCTGGCTGGGCTTCCTTCTCCAGTTACCCTCCGCCTTTCCGATTTATCTCCTCTTCCCTCTCCGTTCTGCCCTTCTCCTCCTCCCTCACCTCTGCCTTTCCCACCTGACTCTCCTCCCCCTTCACTCCCAGGGCCCCCCCAGAGAGGCCCCCCCCAGCCTGTCCTGTGCTGCTGTGTCCCCACCATACAGGAACATGGACACACATCTGCAGTGACCTGAGGACACCCCATGGGCTGTGGCCTCTGCACCCTCCCATCGCCCCCAGAGCCGGCCAGCCCTCGGGGGCTCTCAGCAGTGGCCAGGGGGCCTCCTGCACTTGACCGGGCACCTGCCACAGGCGCCTGTGCTTCGGGCGGAAGGACAGAGGGGCCACGGCGGCAATGCACTCTCAGGCCGTCCACAGGCGCCCGCAGGCTTTGTGAGCTGGGGAGCCAGGCGAGACTGGGCATCACAGGGCCTCGTGGGAGGGAAGTTCAGGAGGTCCAAGCTCGGGACTCACAGCTCTTCCAGGAGTAAGAGACCAAGGGCTTTAAGTAAAGAAAGGACCCGGAGCGCGGTCACCTTCCACAGCAGCTGCACGAGCCGTCGTCCGTCTGCCCGGGCCGGGCCGAGGACCCTCCACACGTCCAGGCCGAGAGGAGCTGTGGGGACGAGAGGGAGGCTCAGCACAGACGGTCGCCCTCAGGTGGCGGTGACCATGACCTGGGCAGCTGGGCAGGGTTTGCTACGGGGTCCGGCAGGGCCAGCATCGCACCGACCCGCGGTCTGGACCTCGTGGCCGAACGACTGGACTCCACCAGGGCAGAAAGCAACCGCCCGCAGGTCTGCGGACTTCGTGTGCGGTTAGTAGGGACGGAGAGCGGACCCCGTCGTGATAGATTCATCGCCCAGATCTAGACCGATGCGAGACAGTTCCTGTCCTCTGACGCATCGGATCTACACGCACGAAGGCGGGGACTGGGAACCACAGACACAGCGGACGAGGAAGCGTATGCAACTCACGCCCCGCCTACTTCCCCGGAAGGCCGAGACCCTTTCGCTGTCAGGAAGGACCAGGAGGAACTGAAGAAGAAGGGAGCAGAGAAATACCCGCACGGGCCCTGCTCCGGCTCTGCGCTGGATGCCGGTCTTCCTGGCAGCGTGAGTAGAGAGGAGTTCCCTGGCGTATTTCTCGGGGCCTCACAAAACCGAAACGCAGGAGTGCCACGCAGGGGCCAGTGCCCCCTGGCGCCGCAGGCAGACATCGAGGCCGCTGCGTGCCGCCGAAGTCCGGCAGAAGCTCAGACCCAGGGGGGCACGTCACACGGGAACCGGCCTTCCTCCAGCGAGCCAGGTCACCAGAGACACCCAGTTCAGTGCGTTCGCGTCTGATGCTCTGACCACACGGGGGTAAAACTTGCAAAAAGCAGGAATCTACATTTCGCTCAGTCTCTGGGCTCTGTCCTGTCTCAGGCAGGTTCTGGCAAGAAGTGGATCCCAGGCGACGCCCAGCTGAATGCTCTGCACCTAACATTCCGAAATGCCGAGCTCTGGGTGGGGAACGAGAGGAATGGGGTCCTCAGGAGCCGTCGGAAGGCGAGAGGCCCATGGTCTGGAGGAGTGAGGAGCCAGCGCTCCCAGAGTCTGCATGCGGGTGGGCCTGAACCTCTTCCCGAGGGAGGCGCCGGCGGAAGACAGCACCATCCGGTCGGCGGGGAGCGGGCTCCGCCACGGACCTGCCCTGGCTGGTGCAGAGGTCCTTGTCAGGGGTCTCTGACTTCCGGTGACAGTGTCTTAGAGCGAAAGGACCGAACCCAGAAAAAGGCAACCTCGCCACGCAGGCAACGTGCCCAAGGCCGTCAGGCCAGCAGCCCACGCGGAGGGGAGGGAGAGGCACGGCCACAGCTGCTCTCGGAGACGCCAGGTCTGGCTGTCTGAGAGTCTCCGGGAGAGAGCCTGCACCCCAGGGGGGTGATTGGGCCTGTTCAGCCTCCCGGTGACTTCGTCCGGTTCCTCGGAGACACCCCTCTCCGCCCCCAGGCCTTCACTGAACCAGGAAAAGGAACAGCCAGCGCAGGCTTCGCAGACAGGGCGCCCCGGCCGGGTTCAGCCTGCCTGGGGCCAGCGAGGCGGAGCAGAGACCGAGCTCCCCCCGGGCCAGCCTGCGCCCCAGGCTGCGAGGTCGTGGGCCCCAGGCCGGCCCACACGCTGCGGGGGCTCTGGCCCAGTCTCCCACCTGCAGCCTCCCTGGCCCACGTGTGGGGGTTCGGGGTTGGGGACAGAAACACTGAGAGAGAGGGGAACCGAGATGCTCATCACCGTCCAGCCCCCAGGGTCCTCCTGCAAACCGCACCCAGCGAGGCCACCGTGAGCTGGCTACTGAGAAACCGACCGTCCCAGTCACTCGGTCAGAAGTAGCGGCGAAACTCTCCTCAGATTGTCCCCACAGGCAGCCGCCCGGTCAGTGGGCCGTGACGGCGAGTGGGTTTAACTGGGCATCCCCTTCCTGGGCCGCGGCCCCCGTTTCCTGCAGGTGGGGCTCGGGGAGCGACGGCCTCACTCCCACGCCGATCCACGAATGTTCTGGCCAGTTTTCCATCCACCACGGGTTCATAGTGGATTTGAGGTTTCGTCAAAAAGGGAAAAGTAAAACTTCCGTATTTGTGACGGAGCGAAATGAAATCTCCCGAATCTGCCCCCAGACTGCACGGATTCCAAGGCAGCCATTGCTTGGACCGACACGGGGACCCTTGGGTGCTGTGCCGTCTCTGTGACAGCGGGGGAGGGGGCGCACACCCGAGACCTCCCGGCGCCCTGCTGACCCACGACTGGGAGAGCCACGTGCCCTCAGCCAGCCGCACCCACGTCACGCTTCGCCGCGGCATTGCGTTCCACCCCACGGCCCTGTGGCCGGGAGCCCCGACCTCGTCAGCCCTCGTCTGAAGCCCGGGGCGCTGCCTGTGCTCAGGAGCTCCTGCGAAACGAAGCCGGATTGGAACATGCCACGTGTGACCGTGGCAGGCACCGACGTGCTCCCACGTGGGCGGACAGCCCGAATCATCCCAGAGGGAAGAGGCAGGGCTTCAGCCTAGGGGTTCCAACAGTTAGGAGAGGTGTGCGGCGTGCGTGCTAACCGGCACGCCAGTGTGAACCCAGGGCGCCGTCTGTGAGTGCGAACGGGGAAGCGGGGGATTCTCGGGCAGATGGGCGCGTTTTCATCGATTTCTTCTGGAATCCGGAAAAAAAAATGAAGAAAAACACAGGCAAAAGCTTCCTCCTGGTGACTTTGCTCAGTGAGCGCTGCCTGGATTTACCCAGCCAAGGGCGCTGGGGCGTCCACTGTTCGGCGGCTCAGTCTCGGCCGCGTGGCTGAGACCGTTGGCCAGCTGCAGCGCTGGCGGCAATCTGGGTGCCACGGGGCACGTGACACCGGACCCCGGCCAGAGCGCGGGGAGCCCGCAGGAGACACTGGGCAGGAAGGACCAGGAGGTCGCCCGGGACGCCAGTGACAGCGACCGGGAGGAACAGCGCTGAGCAAAGAGGACGCCCGGAGGGAGGACTGAACTCTGGCCAGAGGTGTGGCCTGGGGGGGGCCCTGGCAGCCCGGACGCCCCCCGATGTTTTAGAAGGAGGACGCCGCCAGGACCAGCAACAAAACCTGGCCCCTCTCATAGCCTGTGACCATCGGGCCGTTTTTCCCGTGACAGTGGCTCCGGGGTCTGCAGAGTGTATCTCCAGTGCATTACAGGGGGTCTTCAATGTGATACCACTTCACATGCAGTGTGAGTACGACCTTTACAAGTGCATTGAAAATGGGGTCTGAGCGTCTGACTCCAGGACAAATGCTGCCATCACAGCTGGCAGCGCCACAGGCAGCCGGCTGACCTGGGGGCGGGGCGGGCCCTGCGGGGAGGGAGGGAGCCGGCCCTCCAGCTCCCGGACCCCGGGCTCCCAATTCCCAGGTGCCACACTTGGGAAAACCCACAAAGGGTGGCCGGCCGCCCCGTCCCAGCGCTGGCAGAAGGGGGTTTCGAGGGCCCCACTTGCCTTCCTCCTCGGTCGTTCCCATTATTTCTCGGCTCCAGCCACTCCAGAACTTGGACTTGGGAGCTGCGCACCGCAGAGCTAGGATGTACTGTGTAAACGCCTGCAGCCCGGTGAGGTTGTAGGCTTGGTCTCCGTCCCTCTCCTCCTCGAAGCTGACTTCCGTCTGCAAGGCACAGAGGACGCGGAGCCGGCTGGGAAACCACCAGCAATCTTTCTATCTTTCCTCCCCACTCCCTAAGCCCCTCTTACCTGTTCAGAACTAGTGGCATCGTATCTCAGACTTTTCAATGTACAATTTTCATAAGTAAGCCTCCGCACACCCGGGGACCCCAAAGCCACTCCCCGCCATCCACACTTTGTGCCAAACCCGGCTCACCCCAGGCGCTCACGCCTTCAGAGACGAACCAGAAGTTCTGGTGCAAAGCCTAAATCGCACTCTTCAGCCAGCCTGGAGCTCCTTGTGGAGAGTGCATACTATGGGATCCCGCCGGCCATGGCCCATGGGAGGTGCTGGGGGTTGCCAAGAGTGGTCAAGTGTGTGACTGAGCCGGAGTCAGGGACCTGGGCTCAGCCTGGGACCCACACACACTGCGAACTTGGAGAAGGGATTCAAGCTACACTGCCATTTCCCATCAGCGCGGGATCGGGGCTGAACCGGAATTCATTCATAAACGACCATGGATTTATTCTTACGTGTTTAAATTTCAGTCGCCTTCCAGGTAATCTCCATTAGATACAATACACCTATTGAGACTTTTTTTCCCACAGCTCAAGACAGTCTTTGAAGTAATTGATTTTGATGCCTTTTGGCGCTTCTGCGGTTTTTTGTTTTAGCTCTTGCACATCAGAAAAACTTTTCCCTGGAGGACTTTTCTCGTCAGGAAACAAACGCAGAAGGCCCTCGGGGCAAGACTGGGTGAGTCGGGGGAGACATGGGGGTGGTGCCATTTTTGGTCAAAAATTGCTGAGCACTCAGTGCACTGTGGGTGGGTGGGCTTGTAGATCACCCATCATGAAAATGGGCAAAGGCATTGAGCCTTCAAAACAATAAAAAAACTCCTTGAAGCCGAAAGCAGCCTCTCACAACAACACCAGCTGGTGCGCTGATGCAGATGGGTCCCTAGAGCATCCACGTAGCAGGGGAAGCCTGTGCTATGGGGGCCTGCCCATCAGAAGATAATGCCAGGTTTATCTGGGTCCCCCTCGTACGAAAAGGTACAAGTCGTGGTGCCTTGCTTGTAGGATCCTTGCTGAGATCCAACCATGTGGAGCAGAAGAAAGCACTCCGTAACCCACACAGCCTCTTACAAATACGGGCCTTGCTGCTACGGACATGTTGGGACCTTAGAATCAGTCTTCGCACGGTTGAGATTAGTCAAACACTGAGTGGGCACAAGGGCCGGGAGACAGGAAAACGGAGAGGGGACCCACGGTGCCTGCGGGTGGGCGCACGCCAGGAGAGATGCCGTACATGGCTGTGCGGGGCGTGAAGCGCGGGGACAGAGGGGCGGCCAGCCCAGGCTCCTGGGGGGAAGCGCGTAGGCCCTGAGGCCTGAGTTAGCCAGACGTGTACGGGAGAAGAGGCGTCCTAGGCAGCAGAGGGAGCGTGATGCCAGGGAGACGGGCAGGATCACAGGTGGAACTGCCTTTCGATCCAGTGAGTGATCCCGCCGCTGGGACCATGCCCTAAGGGTCCTGAAACACCAATCCAAAAGAACCCATGCACCCCAGTGTTCACAGCAGCACAATTTACAATAGCCAAGTGCTGGAAGCAACCTAGGTGCCCACCAGTAAATGAATGGATCAAAAAACTGTGGGACATCTACACAATGGAATACTACGCAGCAGAGAGAAAGAAGGAGCTCCTATCCTCTGTGACAGCATGGATGGAACTGGAGAGCATTATGCTGAGTGAAACAAGCCAGGCGGTGAGGGACAAATACTGTATGATCTGACCTTTCAGTGGAACCTAATCAACAAAACAAATGAGCAAGCAAAATAGAACCAGAGACATTGAAATAGAGAACAAATTGACAGTAACCGGAGGGGAGGGGAAAGGGGATAACAGGGGAAAGAAGGGGAAGGGCCATCAAGGAACAGTGTAAAGGACCCACGGACAAAGGCCAAGGGGGGCAGGATCCGGGGGGAAGGTGGGAGGGGGTGGGGTGGGGGGTGTGGTGGGGGGTAAATGGAGACCATGGCATTTGAACTACAGTGAAGACGAGAGAGAGAGAGACAGAGGCAAAGTGTACGGATTCCGCTGATACAATGTCCAGCCTACACTGTTCAGGGCTCCAGGCCTGGCACCACAGTGAAAGCAAAGGGGCATCAATGTTACCACGGGGTCAGGGTAACTGTTAGCTCTGAGGGAGCTAGTAACAATGAAGGGGGCCTGTATCATTAAGCGGACAACAACAATTTGTTCAATGCATACTGATCTTCTGTTCACGTTTCCAAGTGTGTATCACACATCACGATGTCATAAAAGGTTGGAAAAATAAAAAAAGGGAAGGAGCCAAGCCCCGGAGTCGCTGGCAGCTGAGACAGCCGGGCGGAACCGGGTGGACAGCACGGCGGCCTTCGTACCCTGCAGCCCGGCCCAGCGCAGGGCGAGGGCAAACGCCCCCAGGCCACGCGGCCACGCGGCCACGCGGCGCCGGTACGGAAGGGCTCCCTCGCCCCGCGTTTCTGTTTCCAGGGCGGAGAACGGGAGCCAGGCCAACAGAGCTGCGGACAGTCCCCCCCTCCCAGCCCCTGGCAGAAGCGTGTCGCGGGGGTGCTGACGCTTACCCAGGGGTCGCTCTCGTTGGCTCTGAAGCGAAGCGTGTAGTTCAGACCCAATGAGACAGGGGCCAGAGCAGGCCTCGTCCACAGCACGCGAAGCATCCGCTTGACGCCCGGCGCTGGCTTCACGCTGCGAATCACCGGTGGTTCGACTTTTACTGAAAGTAAAAACCGCGGCGTTCTCGTGTTAGCAGTAAGATCAGGAAGCACCAAACACATGCCCCCGAAACTGAAACGAGAAGCAAAAAACCTGGGGCAGAGAGGACGTGCCCGTTGTGTGATGGGCTGCGCCCAGAGGCGTCCAGGAGGCGGAGCTGCCGAACCGCTCCGAGCCCCGCCCCCAAACCCCCAAACGTCCAGGGAGGCCTTGTCCTGCTTGGGCGGGGCATGCAGGGCAGGATGGAGGGGAGAAGAAGAAGCTGCTCGACCAGAAAAGGGGTGTTTGCTCCTGTCCCCCTGCCCTGCCTGTCTCCTTGACCCCGCCCACAGAGGCGTGACCGGACAAAACGGCCTGTACTGGCCTCTGAACACGACCAACATTCTCACCCCAAATCTGTCCCTTTGAAAATATGTATACGTTGTTTCTGGTTATAGAAGTAACATATGCGAATTCAAAAGAATTTTAAACATGGAGGAGGACTAAGAAAAACTTTAAATTACCCATAATGCCATCATCCAGAGACAAGCATTGTTAACATGCTGGTGTATTTTCAGGCTTTTTTCTACGTGGCTATTTGCACGTTTTTCCAACAAAATTGATGCTGTGCTAAATAACAATTCCTTTTTTTTTTTAAGAACACTGCAATCGGCACAAACCCCCCTTGCATTAAGAATGCTTCAAGACGTGATTTTCTGCAAAGCTTCATAAGGCTCCGCCTTGGGGACACACAGCGCTGACCCGACCTCTCCCGGTCGCCGTGCGTTCGCAGTTTCCGAGTTCTCGCCATAAAGCCCCCTGAGAGCGGGACCGCTCTTGACTGCCAAGCCTGGGATGAGCAGCTGGTGCTCAAGCCAGAGAGGGAAGGGCGGACCTCACGGACGTCTGAGCTCCCCGGGTGAGGGCAGAAAGGCTGGTCTCTGTCTGGTCTCTCCCCTGTCTGGGGGTGGGGGGGATGTGGGGGGAAGCAGCCGCAAAGCCGCAGGCAGCAGGGAGCTAGCAGACGCTCCCGAGCCTCAGGCAGCAGGCCGTGAGCAGAGAAGTGGGTCATCCGAAGTCCGAGGAGGCTAAGACAGTCAGGAGCCACTGTGTAGATGGGAACTGAGAAAGCACCATGCAAGATGAATACTCAGAAAAGACCTGAGAAGACGTTCAGCTTTCCCCCAGGACCGAGCCGCAGGCTCAGAGCAAGCCCAGCTGATCTGCCAAGACCAGAAGTGACGTGTTTTCAAAGGCCCAGCTTCCGCAAGAGTCACAGGGCATGCAGCGAACCAGGAGAGCATGGCCCACTCAAAGAAACAACACACAGTGACAGAAACTGCCCTTGAGGACGCCTGGACCCCAGGCTTACTAGACATAAACTTGAAAACAAATGTGTTAAGTAAGCGCAAAGAGCTAAAGGCAAACATGGGCAAAGAACTAAAGGAAATCAAGAAAATGATGTATGATCAAAATGAGACTGTCGTCGATAAACAGAGAGGAATTATAAAAAGGAACAAACATTCTGAAGCCCAAAATTATAATAAATGAAATAAAAAATTCACTAAGGGGAATAACCAACCAATTTGAGCAGGAAGAAGAACACGGAGCAAAACGTGAAGACAGGACAATTAAACACACTGAGCTGAGGAGGGAAAGGGAGAAGAGGAAACCAGACAGAGCCCGAGGCGCCTGGAGGCACAGAATGTCGGGCTTTTGTGTAACTGAAGCTCCGGGTCTTCATCGCTCCGCCCCGCCCCGCCCCGCCCCGCCCCGCCCGCCAACCGCCTGCTCCTGAGGACCTCCGGCTGCAGGTTCTCGCACCAGAGAGGTCGCGAGCGCTCATCGCTCTGCGCCACTGAGCACGGGCCTGCGAGTCCTTCCTCGCTGTGGCGGATGGCAGGGTCTCTTCTTCGTGAATTCGTGACGGCCTGATAGAGCTGCAGTG
>JAPYXV010002067.1:0-13488 GCA_028533065.1 Trachops cirrhosus | reverse complement strand
ACCCGGCTGGACTCCGCCCCTCCTACCAGTCTGGATGAAAGTGTCTATTTTTAAATCCTTGGTTGTCCGACTTCCATAAACTTCAATTTTCTGTCAGTTCTGGTTGTTATTTTGTTTCTATATCTTTGTTGTCCCTATCTTGGTTGTGCGAGGAGGCACAGTGCGTCTACCTATGCCTCCATCTTGGCCGGAAGTCCTGAACTTTTAAAATGAGTCCCTTAACTCTCTTCCTGGCCCTCCTCCAAGCACATATAATCAGAATGCCCTCTCTGTTTGATTTTATGAAATAAGAAGAACCTGTCAGAATAAAACAATGACCCAATATTTATTTCAAAGAGCATTTTTAGCAATGAGAAAGGTAAAGAAGAATGAAATGGAAATAATGATGAAAGGAAAATTTTGCAATTATAACCATTTAAAGGTAATTTCTTGCAAATGAGACTTGATCTTTTTATTCTTTTAAACTCTGAAAGTGTGTGAAAACTTAAAATCAAATCATGTTACACCTGTTTAGGGTGAAGTTTCAAAGCTCTCCACCCCAGTGTTTGTGGACCTATCATACATGTACTGAGGGGCCATTGCTTTCTAGAAAGTCATTTATTGGGACAGTCAATCAAGGAGAGACTCCACTGATCTGGATCTCTGTTGATAAAGGAGTCAGAAGTTAAGTGTGGCTGAGGGACACTAAAAGTGTGCAGGAATGAGGACTGCGGCATATGAGAGGGCCATGGCTGTGCTGAACCTACTCAGAAGGGCTGTGTTGAGGTTTTGGGAATATAGAAGAGGATACGGTAGTCACTGGGGATAAGTGGCTAAGATTAGGAAAGAGGCCAGAGTCTGGCTGGCTCTAAGACAAAGAGAAAATCAAGCTGTGGTTTGCAGGAAGAGGTGGATATGGATGTCCATCTAGGTGTTCCAGAGGACGATGACCGTGATGATGAAGGTGGCCATGAAGAGCAGGTAGAGGCGGAACAGCAAAGTGTCCATCACGTGGCTGAACTGCACCCATAGGCTGACTAAGTGCTGCTGTTGAACTTTGTCTTCCTGCTGGCCCCTTGATGACCCAGGGGACCCGTTTGATTCTGCTTCTTGGGGACTCGGCACCTTCCCCACAAACTCCACAGGCTCCTTTAGACCTATAGAGAAAAACAGAGACCCAGCTATAGGTTCCAAAGATCACCTGTGAGGGAGGGGGACAGGGACGGAGGCAGGAGCAGAGAAGTGGAGGCGTTGCAAGAGGAAGTGTGGGCAGTACTGACTTCCTTACCAGGCAGGTGGGCAGGGGTGAGGCCCAGGTCCTTCTTGCCCTTCTGGGGAGCAGTGGGACAGCATTTTGTTGGGCTGGTGCAGAGAAGAAGCAGGGAATGGAGCCATGGGGGCATGGGTGGGGGCTGGGTGGTGGCCAGGTTCAGCATGTAGGTGATGAAGATGGTCTCCAGCAGGCTGAGCACCATCAGGGACAGACAGAGAGCAAAGTAGACACCTGAGGGCAAAGCAAACTATAAATAAACCAGGGTAAATCATTTCGACACTTTTCTTCAGGCTCTCTCCCCAAATTAAATCTTTCTACAGAAACCCTTTCTTCCTTAAGTGGAGAAGCAGCTGGTTCTCCAGGTTCCCTTCCCTGTGCTCTGCTGCCTTTGCTTCTCTAGAAAGTGGGAGGGGCCATACTGATGAGGGGGGTGCCGCTGGCAGGGAGTAAGTCATTCATCATGAGCAGGAAGACGTTGTAGCCCAGCAGAAGGGTTATCTTGAATGGGGCGCGGTTCCCGCTTTCTGCTGGCAGGTAGAAGCTGAGGGCGTCGATGGCAACCAGAAAGCTACTGGGCACCAGAAGGTTTATGACATAGAGTCTGGGTCTGCGCCTGATGGCCACCTGGTAGGGAGGAGAGAGTGTGGAGAATGTGGCAATTAACTGATGCAGGAGCTCAATTGAATGTTAATTTGTCTAATCCTTGCTGATGTGCTGTTTGGCTCTCTATAGGATGATCTCTTTAAGTAACATGTGCTCCTCTACAGAAGTGCCCCCAATTTGTTTTCTAATTTTGTGTGTGTGTCCAACCTGCTAAGAATACAACTGTAGATGTTTAGCGGTGAGTAGGGCCCTTGGCACCATCAGATGGTGACTACTCCATTCTGGTAAGAGCACAGCTGCCTCTCCTCTGTGCAAGGCAGAGGTCCTGGGGGTCCCCCTTTAAGGCCACTAAGGTACAGGGTGGAGTGGGGAGCAGCTGCTAACCCTCTAAAGCTTCTTTTAGTTTTTCCTTTTAATTGAATTTATTGGGGTGTCACTGGTTAACAAAGTTATACAGGTTTCAGGTTCATAGTTCTGCAACCCATCATCTGTACGCTTATTGTGTGTCTACCACCTCTAAAGCTTCTTTCTGTATCTCAAAGAGCCTTAGATCAAGAGGAAGATCACAGAGCAATTGGGATCAGAAGTCAAAGAACAACCCCTGGACTTACGTAGAATATGATCCGGTCATATACACTGCTGCCCAGCAACATTCTTGGGGTGGCCTTGTTGATGCCCAGGAACTCCCACTCTCCCTGGGTCTGAAGGATGTCACGAGACGTGTTTGTTATCTCCCACACTTCTTTGACCATGCCCAGAAGCATGTTGTCCACTGCAAGGGAGGCCAGGGCAGCTCAGTATGCAAGTGTTCCTAAGCCTTCTGCCCACAAAAGTCAATTCCTCCCCCACCGAGTTTCTTCAACAAATGTTTCTCTTTGTCCTTTTAAAGCAGGGCATCGAGCTTCTCAGAAGGGGGTTACAGGACCAGCAATTCGTATGTGTGTGGGCTGCAACCCTGATTTTGTTGTTGTTGGTTGTTGAAAACAAGGGTGAGTCAAAGATTTTATGGGAATTTTGCATATGACTCAAAATGTAAGTCATTCCCATTTTCCTTCTCATTTCCCCAGTTGTCTGATGCTGTTTTAGTGGAATCAATCTTGAGCAGCTCAACATTTTTATAATTACATGCATGCTCATTATAGTGATTGATTTATTCAAATCTGCCACACGATGCCTAGTGGCATTCAGTTACACTGATTTACTGGTTTAAGAGTGTTAGCTATTAAAGTTAAAAGGGTGGAGCTAAAAATTATAGAGGTGCAGTAGCTCAGGGTCAGATATAGGGCAAGGGCCATCCAAGATGGCCCATCTAAAGCAGTAGTTTTTTTTTTTTAAACTTCATTGAGGAATTAAAGCAGTAATTCTTAACTCTGCACATTAGCAAAACTTAGGGAGATACATAAAAATAACAGTAACTGAGCCGCCACCTGGAATGATTAAATTAGAATCTCTGGGGTGATGCAGTTACTGGTATTTTTAAAAAGCTTTAGTGGACAGCCACAGTTGAGAAACGCTGATCCAAAGCTTTCCCTGATAATACCTATACCACTTAAATATCTTCTCTCGGATCTTAAATAGCTGCCAGAACGTGTCTCACTCACCTGTGTAGAGGAAGGAAGTGAAGGTGAAGGTGCAGTTCTGTTGGTCAAAAGGGAAGTAGAAGATGTCCAGGTTACAGACGCTGGTCACCCGCACTGGCCTATCATACCTTATTCGACCTTCACTGCTGACATATGCGGAGAGACCTGGAGGTGCCCGATCCACATCCATGCTGCTTGTGAGAGGGAGGGAGAGGTGTGTGCTGTGGGCGCCTTCATCAGCTTTTGTCTCCCTTTCTTCCCAGGTCTTCCCCACCTGTGCTCTCCTTTTGGGTTATTTCTCTAACGTCACTCTACCTTGTCTCATCTACCCCTCATAGTGCTTTGTGGGAGTCAATTAATTAAAACTGTGTCCCTGTCTGAATCTTTTAGTGTCCCTGTGGCCTATACTCGACCCTACGCTGTTCTTTGCAGACGGGCTACATGCTGGCTTTCCCCAGCCCAGATACGCACGCTTCCATGATGAAGATATCTGGAATCCACAGGTTTTCTGCTGATACAGTAAGTTTCTGGATGCCAACACACTCTTCTGGGTTCCAAGTGATGAAAGGATTGTCCCATATCTGCAGGCAGGGAAGTGGGAAACCGAGGCAAGGGATGTTGGAGCTTGTCCAGTCAACCTCTCCTGACTCTCCTGTTCTTCTTTAAACTCTGATCCACTAACTCCACTCCTGTCCCTAATGACCACAGCCTACCTCCTTCTCTTTATCCAGCCATGTGTCATTGACAAAGTATCAACGAATGACCTTTGATTCAGGCAGATCGTAAATATAGCCTAATACCACTTAGGCCCAGAAACACACCGATAGATTGGCTTGCAACCACTTGGCCATTTTCTTGGGTCACCATTTCTACCTTCCTAAGCTGCTCGGGGAGATTTGTGTCCCCACAGTTCTAAATGGAGTTATTTGGTCTCAGAAAGATTTATACATTGAGTAGAGGCTCAGACTAGAAAACCTTTAAATCATTTTTCAAATAAAACTTATAAATGGAAGTGGGAAGGGGAGAGTTGAATCTGCCTTACCAAATTAAGCCACAGGAAGGATGTCAGAAGCTGGAGCTGTGCATCCTGGTAAAGAAATTTCCATGCAGGATTATTAGTGCCTGAAGACTTGGCCCATCCCCACCTCATATTCTTACTGATATTTACTGGTTTATTGAGCCAGGCATAGTTCTAAATGCTGGACTGTCTTTTCCTTACTTGTCTCCTCTTGTTTTTAGGTACAATTCAGGTTTTAATTGACAGACAGACCACTTCCTTCTACAGCATCCAGAAAGAAAAGAGGCCAAGGAGAAATCCTTCCTGAAAAATATATCACTGCAGCCTTCCTTTTTGTGTCCCCATTGCTAAGAAACCCCTCTATTTATAGGAAATCCATTCAGAGTACCTACTGTTCACCACTGGACCAGTACAATGCTGGGTCAACAGGGCAGAGGATCCTTGCTCTCTGTTAGAAGACATAGAGCCCTGGCCTGTGTGACTCAGTTGGTTGGAGCATTGTCCCACAAACAGAAAGGTTACCAGTTTGATTCTTGGTCAGGGCATATGCCTGGGTTGTGGGTTCGGTCCCCCATCGGGGTGTGTATGAGAAGCAACTGATTGATATTTCTCTCTCATATTGATGTTTCTCTCCCTCTTTTTCACCCTCCCTTCCTCTCTCGCTACAAATAAATAATTTTTTTAAAGAAGCTATGGAAGGTGGGGACCAGGTCTCACCACTTCCAGGATGGCAGACAGGGTGAAGGAGATGTTGACTTGAGTGGGGGTGCTGTAGTTGATGACTGGGCGAAAGGTCTTTCTGTCAAATGCTGCTTGGAAGGCAACAGGATCCACCCCAAGCTGGTCAAAGCCTGAGCAATTGATGGTGAAAGTGTCGCCTCTTCCTGTAGAGAACAGACTCTGTGAGAGAGGGTCTCTTGCCAGGGGACATACTGGGAGGAACAGGTGAATCCTTCCTGTGCCCAAACTCTCTAAGGCCAAACCCCTTCCTGCCAGGGCCAGAGAGGATGAGCTGGTCTGGTAGGCAAATGGTGGAAGTCCAGTGGTGAACTGAGTCATGGCTCTATCCTCACTCCCATTGTCTCATCCTCATGCAAAACCTGCCCAAATCTATAGGCAAATCAGCCTTGGTGCAGTGGCAGCCACCTCAAGGAGTGTTCCAGTGTATGTACCCATCACAAGCTTCTTGGGTCCGCCTAGTATCGCAGCTGAGCACTGCCCTAAAATCAGTAGTTTAGGCTGTTCTTATGTATTTCTCTTCTGTACTTCTTCCTCAGGGACTTCTGCAGGAACTGACTTATCAAAAAGATAAGAGAAGTAAACAACTGCATTAACTAGGTAGATATGGGAAATGTGTAGCAGGTACTCTGAATGGATGTGTACCTTGGTGCTATGCATTTTTATTTTGCTCATCTCAGATATCTTGGAGTTTATTTCCAGCATTGGGATCACTAGGCAATACCACGGAGCACTTACCATACGCCAACCACACAGTGTGGCTTGTGTGATGTTGTGCCTTGGTCATGGCTAGGGAGCCGCCTGGGTGATGCCTGAGCAGAATCTTTGCCCCATTTTCATCTTTATGTGATCTTTTTCTCTGCCTGCTCCTCTTCATCTCCATTATATTTAAGGTATGTACCCTGACTGGGAACAAATATTCCCTCATAGAAGCAAAATATCCACTTCCTTCTTCCTCAGCTGTCTCCCTACCTTCCATAGCTGTTTTGCTTACTTCTTCAGTGCATGTTTAAAATTAGTGGCCCCTCTTTCACAGATATTGTATCAAAGGAAAAAGAGATAGGGAGGGTGGGATGACAGGTGGGGGAAGGGACATTGGAAGTCAATGAAAAGGTAGAATTGGAGAGGTGGTGAAATGGGGCAGTTTGGTAGATGCCTGTCAGGTAGGGATAGAGGGAGGCTGTGTGTCCTGATCACTGGAATGCCCTTTTATCTGTCACCAAAAGGAAATCAAGACACAGATATCATGGAAGAAATATTTAACGTATTAATTCTGAAAGTCCTCCAGGTGCTCGAGGGAAATTTCTAGTTGTTCTTCAGAACCACACTCTAGTCTTCCCTGTTCTTGCCCCATCTTACCTTGAAGCAGAAGGCTGACAGCAAGGCAGAGGAGGAGTCCCCCTCCAGTGGGCCACCCCCCTTCCATGCTGCTCTTCTGAAGTCTTCTCTGGGGACTCACCAGTAATCCCCAAGCCTTTGAGCTTAAAGGAGCTCAGACCACACCTTGGTTCCTGGTTTTGAATACGGTTCATGACAGGTGACCACTCCCAGGTGAGAGTCTGTGGCCAACGATGTCACAGCAAGTGTCCTGCTTTGCCCCTGTCCAGGTATGCCTTCTGGGCTCTGGGCAGGGAGAAAGTGGGGCCAAGACTCAGGGAGAAGCGCCTGTTTGGCTGCTCTGTGTTGAGATCAATAACAAAATAACTTGCCTTAGTGAGGAGTGTGGGCTAGGGAAACAAGAATTATATTCTTCTAAGGCCAGGGAATCTGCAGACTTGGAAAGGTGACAATATTTTAGGGATTTGGTTGTGTATTCATTAGGTTTAATTGTGAATACCAAATTATAATTTTGACTCATGTCTTCATCACTTATTTTTTTTATTTTTCCAACAGCCCCTAACTAGATTTTCTCTTTCCAGCCTCTCTGCCTCCCCCGAAATCAATGTCCTGCATACAGTTTTTACTCTCTGCATTAACTACAGGATAATAGACGTCATAAAATTAGCAGATAGCAGAGCTGTTTTTAATGTTTTTGAGTTGTCAGTAGTGTTATACATGATCATAAACTAGTAATCTCAGCTAACAGAAATATTAATGGCCTGTATCAATATTAAATCTTATGTCACATCTCTATAAAAAAACACAATCAAACACCAAATGAGTGAATTGGAGTATTGTTATGTTATATTAGTTACATTTCCAGAAAGACTCAGAAATTTTTTTCTCTTGCAGAAGCGTAGAGTTTCTTTTAGAATACAAAAGAAACTTTGTTTGGAATGAAAGATCATGACAGCCCTAAATAGAACGTGCTGAGGAAGGCAGGACTGGCTTCGGGGCCCAGAGCAGGAAAGCACCGGAGAGAGGCCTGCGATATCTTCCATTTGACATTTGCCGTCTGTGCAGTCCACCAGCCCCACGCTTTCTGTAAATCATTTCTTTTCTTCTTTGGAAACTTGGCCAAAGCATTGGGCCATTCTGTCATGTAGGACCAAAGTACTGCTATGTCTGTATCCACACGGACACACACCCAGGGGGCACTGGGCTCCTGGACTGGCTAAAGGTGAAGGATTTTCAAGGGGTGCTTGAATTCTGCAGGCAGGTGAGGCTACTGGACCTTGGCTCCAGAAAGGGAGGGTTAACATGGAGCCTGCTGAAAGCAGTGGAAGATGGTTGATGTATATCTTGTTTTCTATCAAGGTTGGCTGAAAAACTGCTCTAAATCTAGTGGTTGGACTCAAGAGTAGACTTAGCTGCCAGGAGATGGAGATGATAGAGGCAGGAGAAACAGAACAGGAGGGCATGGACTCGCTTCCTGCCTGGGAGTCAGAGTTGCAACTCTGGGGTCTGGAAATCTCAGGCGCTATTGCTGCTGGCAGTGGTAATGACAACTAGCATACTGAGTGTCCCACTGAGTGCTAGGCACTGTGATGTCTTTCTTGCCAACCTTATTTTGTGTAATCCTCCCAACAATCCTACAACACAGATATCGGATAGGAGTACGTGGGAAAAAGCTAGGGACCCAAGAAAATAGAGATGACAACTGGACTTTGTATTTCTCAACCTTGTTTTAGAACGTAGTAAATTTCAGGAAAAATAAACTTTGTCATTAATAGAAAAAAAAGAGCACCTACAGTTAGCTGATGACCTTTGAAAGAAACACCTGAAATGATGAATTAGAGACCATTTTCAAACAAAGCAGTAGAAATGATAGTATTTAAGATAACCAGGGTGGTAAGTTTCCTAATGCTCGTGGCTTAGAAGAAGCCATGCAGGGCTCACATGCAAGTCTCAGCATGGACATCAGGTCTCTTTCTACCTCCAGAGTGCTTTGGATGTACAATGTACTTTCCACAGTGGCCAGCCCTCCATCTCAGAAAAATAATTAAGCACCTGGAATGCTTGTTTAGGAGGCCAGCTTTCAGAGTTCATCCCAGGACAGAGTTCCTTGTTACAAATGTGCTTTGGGCATCCCTCCTGTGTATGCCTGCCTCCTCCTTCCCTTCTCCAGTAGGCTTTCTATGATATTTAGACAGAGCTTCAGTAGCTGGGTTATCATTTTCTAAGGCCATTAGGAATACCTTTACCCTACATTCCCAGGAATATCCTGGGTAGTCCCTAAAAGTCCCATCTTAGCTCTAAGTACATGTCTCTTGTAAGCCAAGCTGTGGGCTTTCATGATGACCCAGCATTGGGAGACGGTTCAGAAACTCTTAGCTGATTCTGAGGCCATTGTGGGAAGGTTAGGGACTTTTCCCCCACTTCCTGCTTTTTCTGTGCTTCTTTGGAGTCTCCATCTTGGGTTCACAGATCTCTAGGATTCTTAGGCACTCAGTCAGGACATCTAAAGACAGAGGCTTTGATTTTGGGCTTTAACTGCCTCCTTGGACAAGTCTGAGGCCAGTGAAAGACTCCTGTGAGCCTGGGATTGCCCAGAGCAGAGGTTCTCAACCTTGGTACTGTTGACATTTTAGGCTGGATCATTCTTTGTTTGGGGGAGCCGTCCTAGGCACCGCAGGATGCTTAGCAGCATCTCTGGCCCACCAGATGCCAACACCATCCTCCCACCCCATTTGTAACCACTAACAATTCTGCAGACATCACCAAATGTCCACTTGGGGGCAAAATTGTCCACCATTGAGAACCACTAGCAACTTGGATTCCTAGGGACTTAACGCTTTTTTTAATACCCCAAATGATTATAGGATAGCCACTATGTCCTCTCCTCCCATTTCTGGTTCTGACTGGTAAGGCAATTTCTGCCCCATCTCCATGGAACTTCTAGGATGTATAGTGAGCAGCCACTTGAGAATCACTTTCAAGCTTCTTGGTATTTGTATCCGGTGTCTCTGTGGCTGTGTTCTGTGGAATCAGGAAAAGGGGGATTGGGCAATAGATCCCCTGAAGCTTCAGGATACTGAGGCCAGAGGCACAGACACAGATCCCCATCAAGGCACATGCCTGAGTTGCAGGCCAGGTCCTTGGTTGGGATGAGTGTGAGAGGCAGTCAAGCGATGTTTCTTTCACACATTGATGTTTCTCTCCCTCTTTTTCTCCCTTCCTACCCCCTTCTCTAAAAATAAATACATAAAATCTTTTAAAAAGTCTCTCTAGAAACTATATGACGCCATCAAAGCCCTCTGACTTCACACCTGGCCACCTTCTCAGTGATCTCACTCCAAGTCTGGCTTTTTCTACATTATCCTCCACTGTTCAGCCTGTGTGATTTGTTTGAAATGTGGATGCGACCTTATCCTTCTTCTACCTCACATCTTTCAATGGTTCCCATGGTCTTTAGCAGTTATGCTAAGATGGATGGGGCTGAAAATTTGTATTTCCAACAATATCTGGAGGATGATGTGGCTACATGCCCTGGGGCCACACGGAGAGAGCCACTGGCCCACAGAATGAAATCTAGCTCATTAGAATGATTCAAAGGCTCTCTGACTTAACTCTCACCTATCTTTCCATCATCTTTGCCTTTGGTTTTATGTTCTGAAAGAGTTGTATTTATCTTTAAAATCTGTAAGAATTACCTCACGCATATTACCCTTACCCCTCTGACCCTAACTCAGAATCTTAGCCCCAACTCAGAATTGCAGGCAGTAGTGCTCAAGAATTCACATTTTTAAATTAGATCCACAGCTGATTCTAATGCTCGTGGTCCTTAGACTAACATGGAAAAACACTGCATATTAAATAGTATCTCAACACTCAATATGTGAATTTTTAAAAAGATTTTATTTATTTATATAGTTTTAGAGAGAGGGGAAGGGAGGAAGAAAGGGAGAGAAGCATCAATTGGTTGCCTATTGTACATGCCCCGATCGAGGACCGAACCTGCAATCCAGGCATGTGCCCTGACCTGGAATAAAACCTTCGACCTTTCACTTTGTGAGATGATGCCCAACCAAATGAACCACACTTGTCAGGGCTCAATATGTAATTTTACTCCTCCATGTTCCCTCAACCTAAAATATATCTTCTACCATTGTTCTCTTGTTCCACTAATAAATTCTCATTTTTAAAAGATTTTATTTATGTATTTTTAGAGAGGTAGAGGAAGGGAGGGAGAAAGAGAAGGTGAGAAACATCAGTGTGTAGTTGCCTCTCATGCGCCCCCTCTTGGGGATCTGGTCTGCAACCCAGGCATGTGCCCTGATTAGGAATTGAGCCAGTGACCCTTTGGTTCACAGGCTGGCACTCAATCCACTGGGCCACACCAGCCAGGACTCCACTAATAAATTCTTAAAGATTTAGCTTAATTCAAAAAGAAAAAGATTCAACTCAATTCAAGCTTCTAGTCTTTTGTGAAACCTCCTTCCCCCTTCACTCTCTCTCTCCCTCCCTCTCTTTCTCTCTCACTGTCACACAGACACACAGACAAACACACGTGGTGAACTCAGTTGTGAACCTTCGATTGGAAACAACTCTTTATATGGGCCTCTCTCCTCTTGCTCTGTAAGCTCATTGAGACCAGAAAGCATGTCTTGTCTTCCACCGCCCGCCCCCACCCTCCCTCTGTGTGTGGCATACAGTAGTGTGTAGGTAATAAATGTTAGTTAAATACCTGGCCTGACAGTTCACTATGGATGAGGAAAGAGACACAGGCACCTTTGGGCAGATGTAAGAAAGGTGGCTGGGAACCTCATGGGAGTTCTGAGGGCATATCAGAGAAGTTACTTGCTGTTCCCATGGCGTGGCTGAGGTGGGGGCCCCACCTTGGGTGCAGTTAGGTGGAGATGGGGTTTGGTGGAAGCACAGCAGTCTGAAGCAGGTGGGATCCAGAGGGCTGGAGCTAGGACCCAGCCTTATTTTTTTCCTGACTGCCAGTAAAGGGCAGGCTCAGAATGGCCTCACCAGAGCTACCATTTATTGAGTTTGTGCCATGTGATTTATATACTGTGTTGGGGACTTTACATGTAGTATTCATATCCTCACACCTGCTTTGAGAGGCCAGCACTATCATTACTCCCATTTTACAGATTAGAAAACTGAGGTGCAGGGAAGTAAAAAAAATCAGGCTTAGTGTCCACCCAAGTGGAAATTGGTAGAATCCAGATTCAGATCCAGGTCAGTTTGATTCCAGGTCAGTCTTTCCTTGCTCTTTTCATTATTCCGTGGCTGAGAAGCCTGGTGGATTGATGAGTAGGCCTTCAGGTTTCCACCAATGAAATCCCCAGGACTAGATAATGCCTGAATCCAAAGTTAAGCAGTGGCGATGGGAGCTGTACTTTCACAAGTCACAGACACCAACACCTCCCTCCTTAGCTTGTTCTAAGGGGGGAAGCGGTCACACTGCATGGCTCTCTGGTGGCCCCATTCATCCAGCACCCTGGGGGATCAGGTTTGGGAAAATAGCTGTAACCTGGCAAGGGCAGAATTAGATGGTGGAAGGGGGAAGTGAGAGTCGCTGTTCTGCAGCCCTTGTGGATGGCAATCACATACACAGACTGCTGGCCAGGGCTCAGGAGCCAGAAGTACAGGAGGCAGCCAAATCAGCTAACTGCAGGATGACGTTTAGTTGAGGTCAGGCTTGTGATGGTGCCTGGACCAGGAGAGACGGAGGGTCCTGGGACTCCTGAAAAGCACCTGGGAAGAGTCTCATAGATAAGCACTCACCTGTGGCCGCCACTTTGACAGACCCAGGCTCAGATCCCAGGCTCTCTTGACATGTGACAGCCCCATATTTTTCATTTTACTTTTCTCCACTGCATTTTTCTCATCTAATAAATGAGGACTATAAGGTCTGTAATTCTTTAAGTCTATTGCCTCCCACCTAGAAGTTGGTTTTGCTCTCTAGGTGTCAGCCTACATGATAAGTAGATGCTCTTTCGTGTCGCACGTGGCTTTCTAGTTTCTGCACACTTATCAATGATTTTTTAAAATCCATATTTAAAAAAATCCATATTTTTAAAAATCCATTTTTTAAATCCATATTTTAAAAATAATGTAATCTGTGTTACTAGCTTCATTTCACAAATAAAGAAATTTAAACTTGCAAAGTTAAGCCACTTGTACAAGGTTACCCAGCTAGCAAGTTATGAGGTCAAATTAGAACCCAGGGTTGCCAGACACCAAAGTCTCTGGACTGTACTATTTTTCCTACTATATAAAATAACCTGTGTCAATGAATGATCCGATAAGAGAGGTGGGGTCAGAAACTGGATAGGAGAAAAAGAAATAGGCTTGAAATGCGGTCTGCAACTTCACATCCTGGAGCAGGTCTGGAGGAAGAGGAGGAGGAAAAGATGGCAATGAGAGAAGAAATGTTCATGTCCAGTTAATATGAAACATGAAAATGCAGAAAACATGAAACATACTGTTTATAAGGGTTTAGAGAAGAAGAAGGTGAACAAAAATGTGTGCAAGGACCGCAGGGAAGCACTGCAGGTAAATGAGCGAGATGAGGAGCGATTAGGCAGAAATAGGTCATCACATGCAAGGCAGCCCGGGCCGCACCAGGTGCCTGTCAGCAGATTTTTCTAAAGAGGTCATACATTACGGGTGCAAAGCCTTCCAGAGGTCTGCCACATAACAAGAGAAAAACCTTTAGCACAAAGCGTGCTTATCATATGATTCTGTTATAGATAGAACAGAAAGGCAGCGACTACACCTGTCCATTTTCTGGGAAAGCTCTGGTTTCAAAAGGTTCTATCTGATTATCCGTTGTGTGTTAAGATCACGTGTTCAGATTTTGATTTTGGAGAAGATAAAATCACTGTAATTATACTATGCCCTGCTCATACTGAAAGGAGATATGGCATCTTCAGGTGTCAAAAAGGGATAAATTGCGTATA
>JAPYXV010002066.1:0-13489 GCA_028533065.1 Trachops cirrhosus | reverse complement strand
AAGAAGTATTCCAAGTCATGAAAGACAAGGACCTACATCCCAGATTGCTCTATCCAGCAAAGCTTTCATTTAGAATGGAAGGGCAGATAAAGTGCTTCTCAGATAAGGTCAAGTTAAAGGAGTTCATCATCACCAAGCCCTTATTATATGAAATGTTAAAGGGACTTATCTAAGAAAAAGAAGTTAAAAAATACAAACAGTAAAAAGTCAGCAAACTCACAATTATTAACAACCACACTTAAAACAAAAGCAAACTAAGCAAACAACTAGAACAGGAACAGAACCACAGAAATGGAGATCACATGGATGGATAGCAACAAGGGAGTGGGAGGAGGAGAGAGGGGGAAAAAAGTACAGAGGATAAGTAGCATAGGTGGTAGATAGAAAATAGGGGGAGGGCAAGAATAGTAAGGGAAATGTGGAAGCTAAAGAACTTATGACACATGGACATGAACTAAAGGGGGGAATGTGGGTGGGAAGGGGTATGCAAGGGGGAGGGCAGTGAAGGGTGCAAATGGGACAACTGTACTAGCATAGTCAATAAAATGTCTTTTTGAAAAAAGAAAAAAGTTCTCAAAGGGAAACATTTTGCCAACGTGGAAGAGGTGAAACAAAAAAATGTCAGAAGCACTAAAAGACATCAAAATTGCAAGTTCAAAAACTGTTTTGAGTAGTGGGGAAAAGTCTCGATAGGTGTATTGCATCAAATGGAGAGTTACTTTGAAGGTGACTGAAGTTTAAACATGTTAACACAATTTTTTATAGGTAAATTCCAGAGTTTCAGGGATCCTACATATATATATTTTTTTCCCCAATGTATTCAGGGCTTAAGTTAACCAGTCACATAGAATCACCAGTTCAGTCCTCTTTCAGTTGAGAAAAGAAAGTAATGGTTATAGTTCTCTTCAGTCTAGGGTTGAAGAAGAGGATTTCAAAGTCTTTGACTGAGTTTCAGAAACCTGAATTGTTTATTTGTGGTTGGAAGGAAAGATATTGAATGTTACATGTGTAGCTTCTGTCTGATTGTAACCGAATGGAAGTCCAGCAGTCTGCCATTTCAAAAGCCAATAGTCAAGAGGCCAGTTTTGCGCAGCATGGTTTATTCAGGTGCCAGCAGTGTGGAAGATGGGTGATTCTTGTCTCAAAGCCCATCTCCACCTCTCAGTGGAGGCAGAGGTTTTCATAAGGAGGGAAAGGGGAACAGAACAGAGAGATCAAAGTCAGGAGTTGAAAAGTTCCCTATTTGCAGAGTAGCACAGTGCATACTGATAAGGCAAGTGATAGTCCATTGTACGTCATCCTGGTTCAGTTTATCATGGCTTCACATCATCCTGTCCATAGGTTTGGAGGTCTGCAAATCTCCCAGAGCTGGGATGTCTGAAGGTCAGAGTTTGTATATTTTGAAGTTAATTCCTGGGATTCTTATACAAGCATGCTGTCCATCTGTAAGCTGCATATTAGAATCAGCATTTACAGAAACAATGTCAAAATATGGGTGGGTTACCATTTCCCACAGCTACAATTCCCCACTGTTACGTGACCACATTACCGAACTTTATTATACGTTGTGTTAGTTTTTCACTTGATTGTCTAAGATTTTCTAGGTATGTAATCATTTCATTTACAGATAACTTTTTTCCTAATATTTATTGTCTGTATGTTATATAACTTCCCCCTTAAATGGAATAGTTGTTAAAAAGGATGAGTAGTTCTTACAGAACATGGAAAGATGGGTTTGTATATCATGAAGTGAAAAAATAGTTACAGAGTTCTATCCTATGTATAGTGTAATCGTCTTTATGTAAAAACATAAATAAAAACAAACAGTGCTTAAAGTGCTTAATTTAAGATTATTCCTCCTCCCCACTTAAATTCCTGTTCCAATTTAGGTGCCTGTCTTAGTTTCTCAGATTGCCATAACAAAATACCAGAGTAGGTGGCTTACACTACAGAAACTTATTTTCTCACAATTCTGAAGGCCGGAAAGTCCAAGATCAAGGTGCCAGCTGATTCAGTTCCTGATGAGAGAGCTGTCTCTGGGCTTGGAGAAGATGCCTTCTTACTATGTCCTCACACAGCAGAGAAAAAAACGGGGGAGGGATATCTCTCTTCTTACAAGGCCACAGTCCTCCTGTTTTAGGGACTCCTCCAGTGACCTCATTTAACCTTAAATATCTCCAAAAGACTACCTCCATCTACAGTCACATTGGGGACAGGGCTCCAAAATCAATTTTCAAGGGACACAATTCAGTTCATAGCTGTGCCTAAACTTTTTTTTTTTGCCCAATGTCCTCAGAAATCCTGTTTATTTTATCTCAGACAGGATTAGTTTTATCCTTCCTTATAACATTCTTAAGGTATTCATTACTTTGCAGTGTCATAGAATTTTAATCTAAATGTAACCTTATGAATCATTTCTTCTTAGACGCAAAATCGAATGAAGCTTATGGCCGACAACTATGAGGATGACCACTTCAGATCCTCCCATTCCAATCAGAGCAATCATAAACCCTCCCCAGACCAGGTAAGTGTTCTCTTGAATGTGTTATAAAAAACCAATATGCTTTTATTTTGGAGTATTTTGTACTGTCATGCTACAGATTCTTGGGTATAAGTTAGAAAACAAAAAATAATCAGTTTCTGAAAATTCCTTCACATTTTTTGAAACAAATTCAAGTGCTATATAGGAAGGTGGTGGATTATGCTGAATGTTTAAGAGGAGTTATTCAAAAGATTTGAGGATGATAAAACATTCTTAAATTAGGTTGAGAAAAAAATCTTAATCTTTTCAGAGATACATACTAATTTGTAACTGTCCTGCTTTTCTGAGTAAAGAAATAATGCCTTATTAGAAAAATAACAGTCTTGTGAGCTCAGTGCGGCACAGCTCTGTGTGGAAGTAACTATTCTGTAACTGCAGATTTCAAAGTCTCTGCTCATCATCTATTAAACATGAAAATTGAAACAGTTTCTTTACTCCATTTCCTTGGTGGATCCCTCCAGTATATGTCATTCTCAAAGAAAATTGTTGCCTTGAACTTCTCATCAATGCAAAAGAAGCATCGATTATATATAACTGTAGTTTTTTGAAAGAAGGGAACTCTCCCAAGATGTTGAAAATGATGGATGGGAGAGAGTGGTGAACAGATTACCTCATATCCCATTGCCAAAATCAGATTTCAACATCTTCATCACACTCATTCTTAAAATGTATAGCTGAGGGGGAAAATAATAGTTAAATAATTACATCCATATGATCAAAAAGTCAAGGGAAACTCCCTCACTAAACATCTCTACTAAATGATAGCCATGATGTTAGAAGAAAAGAAGAAATATTACAGATGAAAGCAGCAATAATATCCAAACTGCAATTCTTCTTCTAAAATTCAGAAGGTATAGTCATAGTATGATGACCTTTACTAAACCTTAGGCAGGCCAATCTGTAGTGTATGCAAAATAGAGAGCTGTCTGCCAGAGGTCAGCAGTCTTTTTCTCCCAGGAAGTCATTTTGTTTTCTCCACTTGCTTCTGGATACCTAGGATTAAATTTATGCCAGTGTATACAATGTGGGTATTAGGTCTTTTCCTTGAAACAAGTTTTGATAATAAATACAAGATGGATGTCTGGTATTGGTGGGAGGCAAACAGAAATGGAGAAAGGTTAAAGAAAAGGCAAATAATAAAGAAAAGTCTCCAACTTGATAATTTTGCCCAGATAAGCGCTGGGATAGAGACAGCATCTTGGAAAGGTAGGAAGCATAGAAGTGTAATGACAAACTAATTACTAATTTTGGTAGTTTAGGGAATTAGAATCTAATATAAAAAGAGTCAAGAAATTAGAGACCATTTTCTCCTACTACTTATGCTTATGTCTTTGTTTTAAATACTAACCAACTCTTTTTCATTCCCATGCTGCCCTGGGGCATGTCCCCGTGCCGTCTCCTGCCCCGTAGGATGAGGAGGAGGGTATATGGGCATAGCCAATCAGATGATCTTAGTTCAGCCATTTTGTTCAGAACGGTGAGAAACGGCTTTCCTTAACTATAAAAATATTTTTTGCCTGTTTGCTCTCATTTTCTTTTTTTTTTTTCACAATCATTCTCACATCTTGTTTTTCTGTAATTCATAAAATCTTTTGGTGTGCTGTCTGGTTTCTCATTTTCACACGATTCCTTTGTGTCTTGCTGTGCTTCTGACATAGTGGGGTTTGGGTTTTTTGGCTTTTTTTTCTTGTGTGTTAATAATCACTTTTATAATTTTTAAGTACATTTTGGGAGAACTTCCAGGGCATATAAGTAAATTTCTCCTGTTGCAATTTTATTCACAAAGTATTCTGTCCAGTGTGATTTTACAGTGTCCTGGTAAGGTTTACAGAGATCTACATCAAACAGCAAATAGAAAATTGACCAAGTATTCTACCAGTAGATTTGGGATATACTTTTTATGATAATTAAATATAAATATGTAGTCTTTTTTTAAAAAAGCAACCTGCACTGTGAAATAAAACCTTTTATTTCTATTTATAGAAGAATGCTCTGAATTCTCAAGGTCAATAATTCTTATAGAGTGCCTTCCAAGGATATCCCCTGGGGCTTTGTCATCACTCTCAAACTGTCCTCAAAAATAAGGAGAAGTAAAGGAACACTTTTTTAAAAGGCAGCCTACAGAATTCTTTCCCTGTCTCTCACAGATTGCTGCTGTGTTAAACAGTTGCCAGGACACTGTCTAGATTCTCCTTTCTATGCCAATTGGCTGGAAAACATAGTCCAGCTGTGGCCATATCTCCCTTTGATCTGATGCCCTGGAGGTTTGACTAAGGAAATCCTTTTCTTAGGAAAAAAATAATAATTATGATTAATAAGTTTACACGTATTGGTGCCCCTTGTACTCCCTGGATTAACTGCCCATGCTTATTAGTGATATCACTCTTTTCAAGTCAGTTCTCCTTGAAAAGTCTGTGTCTTGGTGTTATGCTTCTTAAAATGATGGGACATGTTTAGACCTCTCACTAGCAAACACAGCCAAGAAGGATGATGAGGTAAGTTGTGGAAAGAGGCATGTACTGTGAAGGTGGGAAGCTTTCCAAATGACCTTATCCTGAGGATGTGAAAGAATGTGAAATACCCGGTACCAATCAAAAAGCTTGATGGATTAGAATGTGGCATGCCAGACAAAGCTTCAGCTGAGAGCATCGGTGTGCTAATTCTCTTTACCCATTCTGCATCCTACCATGGTAGGTATTTGTCATCATGAAGCCTGTGGGGCCAGGCAGTAGTTGAATGTTGTTCACCAGATTTATCTTCTAAATGAACCTGCCTGGCCTATTTTAGCAGAACATACAAACTTTTCAGCATGCCTTAGCAGGAAGCACCTCCCCCACATATGTGAACGTGAACAGGATTATATTTTAGTTGCACATGGTCCATCTAGTGAACATGCCATGTGCTCTTGAAGGGAACAGTATTCTTTAGTTATTGCATATAGCGTTGTATAAATATCGATAAGGTCCTGGTGCTTGATAGAGTTCAGGTCTTCCATGGCTTTACTAAAAAAATTTTGTGGTTCAGGTGGAGGGGTCCAACCTGTTAATTGCTGAGAGAGAAGTGTTAATCTTCAAGTTTAATTGAAATTTTTCTGCTTGTCTTTTGAATTTTGTCAATTTTTGCTTTCTGTATTTTGAAACTCTGTTATTTGCATACCCATTTATGATTATTGTGTACTCCTGATAAACTGACCTTTGTTACAAAATATCCCTCTATTTCTGGGAATATTCTTTGTCTGGAAATCTACTTTATTCGTCTTACATCACCAGGAGCAGTATAAAGTGACAGTACAGGTCACTTTAGGTGTTCTCAGGCAAATACCCTGTATTTTGCCATGTATAATACCCACCCATGTTTTTGTGTGCATTATGCACTAGATTATTATACCCATTATTATACCCATGGCATGTAATCATTATACCATGTATAGTGGACGTCCTTATTTTTCCCTCAAAAATTTTGGCAAAAAAGTGCACATTATACATGGCAAAATACAGTAATAGGCATCCAATGAGTATTTATTGAATATTGACTTTCTGTTATTATAGGAGTGGCAGATTGCCAGATAATATGATTGTTTCCTTTATATATAAAATTTGTGTTTCTTTTTAATACTCTTATTTTGAAAGTCTCATAGAGGATGAGATGCTATGGATAAAAAAGTATTTTAGGAAGTTTTTTACCTCCCAGATTAACTGTGCATTGGTCCTAGCCTTCTGATATTTAATATTGAAGGAATGACAAGAAAAACAACTTTATAATGACATTGTGAGTAGGCACTCTAGGTTAGATATGAAGAAAAAATAATAATCTGATTGTACATACAATGTAAGATGGTTTTAATGGAGAGGTAATAAAAGAGTTGGAGTATGTCATGGACAAATTTATGTCCATGAACAAATTTATGTCCATGAAGGACAAATTTATAAATCTATGTCTTAATTAACTTTAGCTCCATTTAAACTGCTCTCCTGGTATTTATTTAAACCAGAGCTCTTTCTCTACATAAGAACACCCTATACCCCTGTTTTATTCAGAGGTAATTGATGTACAACATTGTATTAGCTTTAGGTATACAGCATAATGTTTTGGTATATTGTATATATTGCCGAATGATTGCTACAATAAGTTTAGTTAACATCCATCATCTCATGTAGTTACAATTTTTTGTTAATTTAGTCACCATGCTGTCATTACATCTCCAGGACTTAATTTGCCTCATAACTGGAAATTTTCACCCTTTGTCCCTTTCACTCATCTCACTAACCTCCTCCTCCAGCAACCATCCATCTGCTTTCTGTATCTATGAATTCAGTTTTTAATTTTCACATATAAGTTAGATCATTCAGTATTTCTCTTTCTCTGTGTCACTTGCTTCACTAGGCTTAATACCTTCAAGGCCCCTCCATGCTGTCACAAGTGGCAGTATTTACTTCATTTTTTATGGCATTAATATTCCATTGTATAAAGTACCACATTTTCTTATCTGTTCATCCATCAGTGGACACTTAGGTTGTTTTTATGTCTTGGCTGTTGTAAATAATGCTGTAGTGAATGTAGGGATGCAGCTGTCTTTTTGAAATAGTGATTTTTTTCCTTTTGATATATACCTAAAAGTGGAATTGCTGGATTGTTTGGTAGTTCTATTTTTAATTTTTGGGAGCCTGTTTTCTATAGTGGCTGCATTGGTTTACATTTCTATGAATAGTGCTCAAAGGTTCCCTTTTCCTCATCCTCAGCAACACTGTTCTCTTTTTGATAATAGCCATTACTAATACCCTTTTAGAGTATAAAATACAATAATTCTGTTACGTTCTCCTTTTTATTATTATTCAATTTATTTAATTATTTTTTATAAAAACCAAAAACAGCTCATCCATTTCTCCCACCTGCCACTGCTGCCTCTGACAACCGCCAGTCTGCTTTTTCTCATTATCTATGAGCTTGGGACTTTTTGTTGTATTTTTTTAGGAAGGGGGTTGTTTGTTTAGGGTTTTTTTAATCCTCACTTGAGGACAAGCTTATTGGTTTTAGAGAGTGGGGAGGGAGTAAGAGAGGGAGAGAAACATTGATGTGAGAGAGGAACATCGATCAGTTGCCTCTCATGCATGCCCCGACCAGGGGCCAAACCTACAATCTTACTGGTGTATGGGACAACACTCAACCAGCCAAGCCACCAGGCCAGGGCTCAGGGATCATCTGGCATTTGTCTTTCTCTATCTTATCTATTTAACTTAGTGTTATGTCCTCAAGGTCCATTGATGTCACAAATGGCAAGGTTTCATTTTTTATGACTGAATAATATTCCATTATATATATGGATATATATAATAGAATATATATTATAATACATAGGTATATATATATATCAGAATTCCCCTTTTTTTTAGATTTTAGTTTCTTTATTTTTAGAGAGAGAGGAAGAAAGGGAGAAAGAAAGGGAAAAACATCAATGGGTGGTTGCCTCTCATGCACCCCCATCGAGGACCCAGCCCACAACCCAGGCATGTGCCCTGACTAGGAATCAAACCGGTGACCCTTGGTTCACAGGCCGGCACTCAATCCACACTGAGCCACACCAGCCAGGGCTGTATCAGAATTTCTTTTGCCATTTGTCCATCAAATGGACACTTAGGTTGTTTCCATGGCTATTTTAAATAATGCTGCGATGAACATGGGGATACATATATCTTTTTGATTTAGTGTTTTCATCTTCTACAGATAAATGCAACTAGAATTCCTGGATCACAGGGTAGTTCTAAGTTTTTGAGGAGCTTCCATACTGATTTCTATAGTGACTATGCCAGTTTACATTTCCACCAAGTGGAATTTTCTCCACATCCTCTCCAGCATTTACTTCTTATCTTTTTAATAGTAGCCGGTCTTACAAGCATGAGACGAAATCTCATTGTGGGTTTGACTTATATTTCCCTGATGAGTAGTGATTAGAGAATCTTTTCATGTACCTGTTGTCCATCTGTATGTCTTCTTTAGAAAAATGTTCAGACCATCAGTCTATTTTTAAATCAGGTAGTTTGGGTTTTTTGCCTGTTGAATTGTATGAGTTTTTTATATATTTTGGATATAAACCCTTATTTTATAAATGATTTGAAAATATTTTCTGCCATTTGGTAGGTTACATTTTCATTTTGTTGGTAGTTTCCTTTGCTGTGCAAAAGCTTTTTAGTTTAATGTAGATTTAGTGTTCACTTTTGCTTTTGTTGGCTTTGTTTTTAATGTCAATTAAAAATTGTCAGTTCAAAAATTATTGCCAAGAACTATGTCAAGGAGCTTACCACCTATGTTTTTTTCTAGGAATTTTAAGATTTTATGTTTTACATTTAAGTATTAAATCCATTTTAAGTTAATTTTTTATGTATGGTATAAGATACATAAATGTTCCATTTTCATTCTATTGCATGTGACTGTCCAGTTTTTCCAACACTGTTTATTGAAGCAACTTTTCTGTCCACATCCTATAGTCTTGGCTCATTTGTCATAAATTAATTGACCATATATGTGTGTGTTTATTTCTGGGCTCCCTGTTCTGCTTCTCTCTGTGTCTGCTTTTAATGCCAGTACTATATTGTTTTAATTCCTGTTACTTTATAATAATATATTAGATTGGGCAAAAAGTTCATTTGGTTTTTCCCATACGATGACTCTAATAGCACTTAGTTGTCCTCATTCGAAACAAATTTGTTAGGTTGTATTGTGACAGCTGTCATATTAGTGTGCCTTTAAAAAAAAACTTATCAAAATTGGGGAATTTTTGTGTAGCCATTTTAATATTGAAGATGGAAGAAAATATGCGACATTTTCAGCATATTGTGCTTTATTTTTTAAAAAAAGGTAAAAACACAAGTGAAACACAAAAGAAAAAGATTTATCAGTGTATGGAGAAGGTGCTGCAACTGATCAAATGTGTCAAAAGTGGCTTGCGAAGTTTCACACTGATTTCTTCCTGGGCAATGCTCCAGGTCAGGTAGACCAGTTGAAATTGATAGCAATCAAATCGAGACATTAATTGAGAGCAATCAATGTTCTACCACAGGGGAGATAGCTGACATATTCAAAATATCCAAATCAATAGTTACTGGTAAAAATGAAAACTGTGTCTTTTATTTTACAGAAAAACTAAACGGTCTTTTCGGCCAATCCAAAATTTAAAATCAGGGAACATGATGCCGCTAGCTGAGTTCTTTTTCAAGATTGCTTTAGCTCTTCGGGGTCTTTTATGGTTCCATACAAATTGTAGGGGACAAATCTGTTTCTGTGAAAAATGCCCTTAGAATTTTGATAAGAATGACATTTGATCTGAAGATTGCTCTGGGTAGTATGGACATTTTAACAATATTAATTTTTATAAACTGTGAGCATGAAATATCTTTCCATTTTTGTGTCTTTTTCAATTTCTTTTATTGAGTTGTTTAATGACTTGGCTAAATGTTTTTATAGGTATTTTATTCCTTTTGATATAATCTTAAATGGGATTTTCTTAATTTGTTTCTGATAGTTCATTATTAGTGTATAGAAATGCAACAGATTTTCTGCAAATAGTGACATTTTTACTTCTTCCTTGCCAATTTGTATGGCTTTTATTTCTTTTTCTTGCCTAATTGCTCCAGCTAGGCTAATATTGTGTTGAATAAAAGTGGCAAGAGTGGGCATCCTTGTCTTGTTCCTGATCTTAGCAGGAAAAAATTTCAGCTTTTCACAGTTGTTAGCTGTGGGCTTGTCATATATGGCCTTTATTATGTTGTGGTATGTTCCCTCTATACCTGCTTTGTTGAGATATTTCATCATAAATGGATGTTGAATTTTGTCAAGTGTGTTTTCTGCATCTATTGAGATGATTATATATTTTTATCTTTTATTTTTATGATGTGGTGTATCACATTGACAGATTTGATGGGTGTTAACCCATCTTTGCACCCCTAGAATAAATCCTACTTGATCATGATGTATGATTCTTATACTGTATTGTTAAATTTGGTTTGCTTATATTTTGTTGACAAATTTTGTGTGTATGTTCATTAAGGATAAAGGCCTGTAATTTTCTTGTGGCATCCTTGTATGGTTTTTATATCAGGGTAATACTTGCCTTATAAAATGATTTGGAAGCATTGCCTTCTCATCTGTTTTTTTTTTTTTAAGAGTTTGAAAAGGATTGGTCTTACTTCTTCGAATGTTTGATAAGATCCACCAGTGATGCCTTCTGGTTCTGAACTTTTGTTTGTTGGAAGTTTTTTGATTACTGATTACCCGTATTTTTGGACCATAAGATGCACCTAGGTTTTAGAGGAGGAAAATAGGGGAAAAAAATTGAAGCAAAAAATGTGGTAAAGTATTTAATAACATAAATAACATAATATTTCACCAATGTAAATGTAAACAGAACTCAACAGTAGTATTAACAACCATTATTCCTCCCAAATTTGGGAGGCAGGGAGAGGGGATGCGTCTTATAGTCTGAAAAATACAGTGATCTCCGTACTTGTAACTGGTCTGTTGAGATTTCTTATTTCATCATGATTCAGTCTTTGTAGGTTGTATCTTTCTAGGAACTTACCCATTTCTTCTAATTTGTCCAGTTTGTTGGTATATAACTGTTCATAGTAGTCTGTCATGATTTGTTTTTGTATTTCTGTGGTATCAGTTGTAAAATCTCCTCTTTCATTTCTGATTTTATTTATTTGAGTCCTCTCTTTTTTTTTTTCCCTTGGGGAGTCTAGCTAAAGGTTTGTCAATTTTATCTTTTCAAATAACCAGCTTTTAATTTCATTGTTCTTTTCTGTTGTTCCTTTAGTCTCTATCTCATCTATTTCTGCTATAATATTTGGTATTTCCTTCCTTCTACTAAATTTTGACTTTGTTTGTTCTTTTTCTAGTTCCTTGAGTTAGGGTGTCTATTTGAGATCTTTCTTGTTTCTTGAGGTAGGCATTTCTTACAATGAACTTCCTTCTCTTCAGAACAGCTTTTGCTGCATCCCATAAATTTTGGTATGATACATTTCCATTTTTATTTGTCTGAAGATATTTTTTGATTTAGCCATTACCAACATTCTTTCAGAGCATAGAATGCAATAATTCTATTATCTTACTTTTAAAAATAGTTTTTTCACAGGAGAGCTTGGAAAGAGTAGTTGTTTCTAGTTCTAAAGATCTTTAAAGTGGTTAGAGACCTTCTGCCTGGCTGTCTTAGGGAGGAAAATAGAAGAGACCCATGAAGCCTGAGGGAAGCTCACTGCAATGTTCCCTTTTTCTCAGAAGTAAACAAGCTAAAACTGGTATAATTTTGGTTCATGGATAATTTTGGTAAGGCATTTGTCTTGGATTGTATTTAATAGCTGGGAGTGAGAGAATACTTTTTGCTCATCTTGGAAGCAAGGACCCAAGAGCTCCACTTTTTTCTTATAAAAACACTTTTGTGCTTTGGAAGCATTATGACTGATGTGATTGCTTTGCCATGGCTGCCTTTGCCCTCCTCCTGGCCCACTTGGATACTTATGTCCCCAGGAAGTAGAACATAGGGGAATTCCAAGTAAATTTACATATTTTATTCACAAACTAGGATTTCTTTGACAACTGGTCACCAGCCCAGAAGTATCTCAAACTCTCTTTCACCTACTCTTTGTTTTAAAAGCCCAGAGAGAACCTGTGTGTGTGTGTGATGTGACTACAGCAGTCTTATATTTGAAACTCAATAAGGAAACAACTGCATTCCAAAACAGATAAATATGCAGGTCCAAAAAAATAAAAGTATTTTTTTAACTGCCACATTTATCAGTACTGCCTGAGAAGCAATGTACATAGATACCACTCCAATGTGTCATGGCATAGGAGGTTATCCCCAAATGTTGTCAGACCTAATTACCTCTAAGCAGTACCCCATAGTGACAGGTGACTTTTTCTTCAGACCTGAAGATGATTTTCAGACAACATAAAGAAGCAGGAGCCACCACCTCTACACTGTGGTTCTAAGGGATTCTTGACAGGCTCAATGTTTACATGAGGTCTGTGGAAGCAGAGACCTCTTAGGCCACCTGAGTAAGTTGTAAGTAATTTGTGTAAGACACCTTTCCCTTAATGTATTTTTAAGATGGCATATATAACATGCCACAGAAACACCCTACATTTTTGTAGTTTCTGCTGAATGATTTAAGGTGACATTGTCCTGTGACTCAATTTATTTTAGTCTGAAAATTATAGTGTTTTAAACATCTCTGGGGACTTCTGGCCAAGATGGAGGCATAGGTAGACACACTGTGCCTTTTCGTACAACCAAAATAAGGACAACAACAATTTAGAAACAAAATAACAACCAGAAGTGACAGAAAATTGAACTGTATGGAAGTCAGACAACCAAGGAGTTAAAATAGACACATTCATATAGACCGGTAGGAAGAGTGGAGTCAGGTAACCGGGCGGAGAGGGGTCCCAGCACAAAAACCAGTGGCACCAGGCGTGTAACATGTCCCGGGCATACAAGACCGCAGTGGGCGGACCCTGGGCGAGCAGGCGGCAGCAGGCAGACTCAGTGAGGCAGCGATTGTGAAGCGAGGCACTGCACACAAGGTGGCTGGCTGACCTGGCAATCCCAGGGTCCCAGCAAAGGGAAGTAGAGCCTCAAGGCACTGATTGAAAATACATGTGGGGGTTGAGGTGCAGGGAGAGACACCCAGCCTCACAGGAGAGTTTGTTGGAGAGACCCATGGGGTTCTAGAATGTACACAAGCCCACCCACAGGGGAATTGGCACCAGAAGGGCCCAGTTTGCTTGTGGGAAGCAGCAGAAGGGACTGAAATCCGACAGAGAACAGAGCAAGCGCCATTGTTCCCTCTCAGACCCCACCCCCACATACAGCTTCACAACCCAGCAACTGGGTCACCTCTCCCTGGTGAACACCTAAGACTCTGCCCTTCATATGTAACAGGCGCGAAAAGA
>JAPYXV010002065.1:0-13489 GCA_028533065.1 Trachops cirrhosus | reverse complement strand
TCATCACCAAGCCCTTATTGTATGAAACGTTAAAGGGACTTATCTAAGAAAAAGAAGATCAAAAACATGTACAGTAAAAAGACAGCAAATTCACAATCATTAACAACCATGCCTAAAACAAAAAACAAAAACAAACTAAGCAAACAACTAGAACAGGAACAGAACCACAGAAATGGAGATCACATGGAGGGTTATCAACAGAGGAGTGGGAGGAGGAGAGAGGGGGAAGAGGTACAGAGAATAAGTAGCATGGATGGTAGATAGAAAAGAGACAGGGGGAGGGCAAGAGTAGTATAGGAAATGTAAAAGTTAAAGAACTTGTGACACATGGACATGAACTGGGGGGGGAATGTGGGTGGGGGAGGGTGTGCAGGGTGGAGGGGGATGGAGGGGGGTAATGGGACAGCTGTAATAGCATAATCAATACAAAATATTAAAAAAGATAACATTAAAAAATATTAGCTATACCCAGCAAAAAAAAAATTTGCCATTGCATCAGGAGAGAATGCCCAGGAACTAATCTAATGGAATTTATGTCAGCCCTTTCTAAAGAAAATTACACAACTTACTGAAAGGCATTCACATCTGAATAATGGAGAAATGGATCATATTTAAGAAAACAGGAGACTTAATAATGTATGCATGTCAACCCCCACCCGGGGAAACTCATCTATAAGTTTAGTGAAACACTAACAAAAGTTCACAGGTGTTTTTTAGGAGTTTCCCAAACTGGTCCCTGAATTTTTATCAAGAAGGTAAGGGCCGGACAGAAATATTCCTGAATAAGCAGAAAGAGGGAGAAACTTCCCTACGAGAGGAACAATGCCGATTTCAGAACATGGCTCAGATGGTAGCATCTGGAGAGAAGGGTAACAAGCTGACCCACGACACAGGCCAGGGAGCCTGACTTGTGACAGGGACAGACACACCCGTGGGGACACCTGGGGGGAAGGCGGACCTGTCAGAAGGAGGTGCCGGGACAAGCATGGGGCAGCCCTGGGGAAAGAGCACAGCGCACCCTCTCCCTCACACAGCACCAGCGCCAGGTGGCCGGAAACCATGAACTCGACAGGCAAAACCTCACCAGGTTCAGCGATGACAGAACCGACACTGTCCCTGAATGAGTTTGCGGTAACGAAGGAGTAGAATCTTTAAACAGGACATGAAAAGCACAGGCTCTAAAGTACAGGGTTCAGCCCTGGCTGGTGTATCTCAGTGGATTGAGTGCCAGCCTGCAAATCAAAGGGTTGCTGGTTCAGTTCCCAGTCAGGGCACATGCCTGGGTTGCAGGCCTGGTGCCCAGTAGGGGGCGCATGAGAGGCAACTACATATTAATGTTCCTCTCCCTTTCTCTCTCCCTTCCCCTCTCTCTATAAATAAATAAATAAATAAATAAATAAAATGTTTAAAAAAAAATAAAGTACAGGATTCGTAAGCTCCACGTTAACAGGAGCAACTCCTGCGCATCCCTCTGGGCATATTACAGGAGGGGACGTTCAGGAGGCCCATTGATGAATGAGAATGGGAGCGACCTCAGCAGTAATGAAAGAGATGCAAAACGCGACTGGCAGGAAGAAAAGATTTCACAGGCCCCGGCCTCTCGTGAACCCGGCCCCCAATGACGCCGCCCCGCCCCCCACGAGGCCGCCCCGCCCCCGACGAGGCCCACACCACTTTGAGGGGGGCCGCAGAGCACAGTGTGGGCGACCAGGACATGCGCGGTACCCAGACCCCCCTGCAGCGGTGCAGTCCCTCATTTAGAAGACAAGAAAGGGACACGGCCGGCGCGTCCGCCGCCAGCAGAATGGGGAAATGGGCGGTGCGCACGCACGCACAGTAGACGCCGCAAAGCCCCGGAGGTCAGCGGCCGAACGACGCAGACGAGTGTCTGGAACGTCACGCTGAGTGACAGGCGAGTCCGCCCACGGGGACCCTGGGCACTTGCTCGCATCGCGGGCCCGACCGTGGGAGGGGCTGGGACCTCCAGGGCCCCCTCCCTGCTGCCCACAACAGAACACCCCAGGAGTGAGTCAGCAGGCAACAGTGACGATTCTGAAAGGCCAAGGGGACACGGCCAATGGTCAGGAACCTCAGGACGCAGGGGATGGCCACGCGAGTCCCTGGGCTCTCTTTCCTCCTACTCTGCACCACACCAGGTGCCGGAGACCTGCCGCCCAGGACCGACAGCCGGCAAAGACCCAGAAAGGGAACGGCACTCTCTGGGCCAAGCACCGGCCCCACAGGGAGGGCGCCATGGGGGGGGGGGGTCCACCTGTGGGGGGGGGGGCCTCAGCTGAGTGCTTCACTTCCTGCCCTCCTCCTCATGACAGAAGAGACCCGGGCCCAGCAGCTCTGCCCACCCCCACCCGAGCGGCAGATGGCCACGCCATGGCACCACGCCGGCCACGTGGAGCGGCTGGGACCGAGCGTGGCCTCCAGCCGCGCCGGGAGGTGATCGCAGACCAGCGCAGCGCTGCAGAGGCTCTGAGGACTGAGAGCCCAGGTTCCTGTGTTCTCCTGAGTCTCTCCCCCAGACCCCTTTCCTGCCGGGGCCTGGGAGCCGCAGGAGACCAGCTTCCAGGCACACAGCTCCAAAGCCAGGACAGCGCCCCGGAACCACGTGGGGTGTGGGAAGCCGGCAGCCAGCGTGCCCGACTCCCTGCACGTGGACCGCCCCTGCCCGGAGTGGGGTGCAGGGACGCAGGGGCTCCATGGGAGTCCCGCAGCAGCCAGCTTCCCTCCCGTGGTTGCCCTCGGCCTCCCCGAGCTGCTCCTCTGTGGCAGGAAGAGGCAAGTGGCCAAAGAATTGGGTTTCCCAGTTGCCAAGGAAGCCGGGCCCCCAAAGCCACAGGCCGAGCCACTCCCAGGAGCAGAATGAAAGATGTGTTTGCCCGCGGAGGGCCCGGCCACCCGGCCTCCGCCCACAGAGCAGACGGGTGATCTGACCTCATCGCATCCCGAGTCACGCTGCAGGAGCGGTGACTCTGCCTAACCAGGATTTTTAATTTGTGGAAAGAAAAAAAAATTTCCCCCACCACTGAGGCTGTTCCCACGTGGATCAAAGTATTTTGAATCCTTTTAGGAGGGCAGCCCAGGGGAAGGACCTCCCGCGTCTGACCTCAGCCAGTGGGAGTGGCCACGGCCGTGTCCAGTGCTAGCCCACGTGCGGGCTGCAAGCCCACGCCAGCGGGGTTGTGTGTGCACAGGCGCCCGGACTCCAGAGCGGCCTCCTCACACTCACGGAGGCAAAAGCCTCCCCACAGTTACGTGTGGAGCCGTCACCACGTGCCCGTCCCAACCGCCCCGCAGGGTCCAGGTCACGTGGTGATCGCTGGTGTTTAGCTGCAGGGGGATAGAAACGGTTGGGGCGGGGACGTCAAACAGGGTCTGTCCCAGCAAGAACCCACCACGCCCTGGTGTGCGCGGCCCTGGGCTGCTGGCAGGCGCGCAGACGATGGTAAGGGGTCTGCCTGTGCCCACCGCTCCCGTGGGAGGCCCGGGGTCAGCGACCAGAAAGCCCATCTCCCTGCGCCACCGCGTTCCGGAGCAGAACACGGAGCCGTGCGCCCGCCCCGCCGACCCTGGCTATCCGAGCTCACGCAGGCAGGCGTGTCTGTCAAGGCAGGCGGACAACCAGTCGGTTGTTAAACACACTGTACCGCGATTAATAGCTTTTACACAAACGTTCGCAGACTGCATCTGCGCCCCGCCTCTGCTCCGGTCCGCGTGAGAGGCGGGGCTGCCGCGGGCCGGAGACAGGCGGTGGTGCCGCAGAGAGACAGGGACGCAGGGGGGTCAGGAGAAGACAGGTGACTGGGCGCGAGCGGGGCCTGACTCTGCAGAGCCACGGTCGCGACCCACCCCCCAGTGTTATACCCACGCGGCACTGGACTGCCGGACGGCGGGGTCGGGCCAGAAAGTGGGCGGGGCAGGCGGCCTGCGGCCTCTTGGGTCTCCCCACTGTCCGAAAACTGGTAAAAGTGCTGACGTGTGTGAAACTCTAATACATGAAGAACACATACTCTGCATGTCGCTGCCGAAAAGAACAGTAAAAGTGTGTTTTTAATGTATTCATTTACTTTTCGAGAGAAGGAAAAGGAGGGAGAGGGAGAGAAACATCCATGTGTGGTTGCCTCTCATGCGCCCCCTACTGGGGACCTGGCCCACAACTCAGGCATGTGCCCTGACTGGGAATTGAACCTGCAACACTTTAGTTCTCAGGCTTGTGCTCAATACACAAACTACCTTAGCCAGGGCACTTTTTTTTTGGCAGTAATTTCTTTAGAAGGACCCTCCTGTAAATGTGGAGCCAGCTTGACCCGTGGGACCCGTGCCTCCCTCTCCCCAGCGACCTCCTCGACGCCAGCTCCCTCCAGTCTGGCCCTCTGCCTTCTGCCCCAGCTCCCTGACCGCCCCCCCAACAACCCTGGCTCCCTCCTCACTCCCCAAGGAAGCAGAGCCTAGATCTCCTGTCCTGAGGATGGACTTGAGCTTGACCTGAGCCCACCCCCTGGCTCTGGGGTCGCATAGACTTCACAGTGCCCTGGCTGCACCTATGCCCCTCTCCGGACGATCCCCGGTGAAGAGCGGAAGTCCTATTACGAGCAACCAGGGTGTTTCTTTACACCCAGAAGGGAGCTCACAGCGAGTGCCGGGCCAGTGTCTGCAGAAACGAGAAGGGGAGGAGACGCAAAGAGGAGAGGACGCGAGCTCAGGTAAACCTCGGTCCCCCAGGTGCAGCCTCCTCTCCCTGTGGCTGCAACAGCCTACGTTTTAAAACACTCTTCCCATTTGAAAAAAGAGAGTGGATCTGCAGTCCAAGCGTCTCCTCCTTGCGAAGGTCTGATTAAACGCTTTTCCTTTGTTCGGTTGGGGGTCTGGAAGACCCTGCCCGGAGGAGTAGCCCACAGGACCTGAGTCAGATGCGTCCCGGGGTGGGGCGCCCACAATCCACTCAGCCCGGGTTCTGCACGCATAACACAGGCAAGGGGGCTGTTTGTTTTTTTTAAGTTGGCTGTTTATGTGACTTCCTCTTCTTTAATTTTCACACCAGGAGTTTCCAGAGGAGCGGCTGACTTCCCGGGGCCGCCTTCCAGATGCTGTTTTGAAATCGGTGTCACCATGGCATCGCTGGAGGCTGAGGAGCCGGGCTAGGCCGACTGAGTCACGCCTGGGCTCGGGGACAGGCGGGAGCCAGGGCACAGCAGGGGACACTGGGACCGGCTGTCACCTTGGACCTTCTGCCCTGGTGCTTTTGAAAAGGGACCTGGTTCCGACAGCTGACCCCCTCACCTGCTCAGAACTCGTTACCAGACCAGAAATCGTCCCTGCGCTGCTTACAAAGGGAAAACAAGATCTCAGGGCCCGGAGCTGGCCTGGTCCCTCACCGCCTTCCAGTCCATCCCTGCCCCACCCTCAGGGAAAGATCCCCTTCCGGGCCTCGCAGCCCTGTCTGCCTGTCACACCCTCACTGCCGCCTGCCCGGCTGCAGGGAGGACTCCCTCCCCACACACAGCGCTTGACCCTCCTCACACGTCTGCGCCCGCGCCCTGGACGAGCAGCAACCCCTCCGTCCTGTCTCCATCGCCAGCCTATGAGCGCTGCAGAGCCTGCGACTCCGGCCCTCGGCCGGGCCCAACGAAGCACTCGGTCCACGCTACTAGCCCCACCGGTTACCTGGTTACTGTGTCGGCCCCTGTCCCCACCCTCAAACAGAAGCAGTAGCAATCTCGAAGCAACAACTGGGTGCACCGCACTGCTTTAGGTACACTTGCTCCCGGAGGGGATGACAGCTTCGTTCTGATGAAGCCCGGGCGAGGTGACACTCGATGTTGGCACCCCCATCACTGGGGCACAGGGAGGGACCGTATGGCCGCTACACGGGAACCTGGGGCTCACCCCCGGGCAGCCAGACCCATGACCCCACCCCCACCCCAGCAACAGTGCTGCTGCTGTGACCGCCTCCCCCTAGGGTTTCGGGAGAAGGAGATCAGAGCCGTGAGAGCATTTCCTGAAGCAAAGCACAGCGCAGGAGAAGTCACAGGGGTGAGGGAGGCGCAGCTGGGCCGGGCCTGCTTGCCAGGCTTCTCCCGATCATGCCCCCGGCCCCTGAGTGTTTCCTGCCCGAGGGCGAGGGGTCTCCTGTCCCGCCAACTGCTCGGGCCACAACTTGGGGGTGACCTTGCCACCCTCCCTCTCTCCGCGTCCTTCCACCCACAAACCCGCTGGACTTCGCCTTGAACGTATGCCCGACCCCGACCCCGCCGGGTGCCACCACACTGCCACCACGGCCGAGACGCGCCCCTTCCGGCGGCTGTAGCCGGGGCCCTCCTGGGCTGGCCTGCACACCTCTCTGCTCAGCCTTCCGCTCCTCCCCGTCCTTCTCAGAGGAAGGGTCCGAGTCTGCCCCTGCCAGCGCCCCACCCTCGTCTCCTCCCCACTCCCGCCCCCCCAGCTCCTGCCGCACCCTCTCTCCCGCCCACGTGCTGCTCCTCTGCCGGAACGCTCTTTCCCCAATGCCCCTGCTCAGCTCCCTTCACTCGGGTCCCTGCTCACTGCCACTCTTGGGGCCCCCTTCACTCTTGGGGCCACCTTTGCATGGAGGGCCACGGCCCCCTCATCACCCTGCACCCTGCTCCATAGTCTTCAGCCCCCTTCGCTCTCCAGTGCCACCGCGCACAGCCGATCGTTACAGCTATGTCCCCAACCGGAACAAGAGTGGCACAAGGGCAGCGAGCCCCCTCCCCCATCTGCCTGGCTCACTCCCTAGAACTGCACCCGGCGCCTGGGCTGTGCTGGCTCCGGCCCGGAGGCTCGCCCGCCCTCCTCACCCACGAGCAACAGGTTCCCTGAGGGCACAGGCTGCCACCCCCCCCCCCGCAGTGCCTGGCTCAGAGCAGGTGCTCAGGGAGCCCCTGTGGGGTGAACAGAGGGACGGGTCCTTCTGGAAGTCGGCTGGAATGATTCTTGAACTGCATTTATCCAGAATCTAAGCTGGGTCACCTGATATGGCCGTGAATGAACTTGAACTTCTGGTTCCTGGACCGTATAGTAGCCACATCAGTCACCGCGAACCAGCGGCCTGGCCAGGCTTCTTGGGACCCGCTGATAGGTCCCTCCTCCTGCCCTAACCTGTCCAGGTGAGGGAGCAGCCTGGGCAGGGTGGGCCCTCGGTGACCCGCCTGTGTCTGTCCAAAGGCTCTGGCCCAGGCCTCCCACCTTCCCTGTTTGCTGTGCGGTCAAGTGACTGTGCCCCGAGGGCCGTGGCCGTGGGGCGTGGGAGAAACCCCTGGGGCTGGCCCGTCTGCGGGAGCCCAGCTGGGGGAACCCCGACGCTGACGGAAGGCTGGGGACCCACCGCGTGACGCGGAACCACTGGGGGGTAGAACTGTTCCCTCAGCCTCGACCCCGTGGTGCCCACCACGCCCCCCTCACCGCGAGAGCCAAAACTGGAGTCTCGCGGAGGGGAAACACCCTGCCCTCTGGCAGGTCCGCCAGCACCGCTCCGTCTTCCTTCCCCGCCCTGAGCACCCGCAGCCCCCACGCCCATGCTGGAGCGGGTGGGGGCCCCAGGAAGATGCTCCCCGTCGGTGTCCAGGGATACACTCACGCACTCTGAGACCACGCCCAACCGGAGACCACGCCCCACCGGAGACCCCGCCCCACTGGCCCCGAGGTGTCCCGCTCTGCCTGGGCCCTGCAAGCGCGTCTCTTTCCGGGTCCCTGCTGGGTGCGGGTGTGAGCCACCTGGCCCGTGCCAGCTGTGGCCGGCCCGCCTGCCTGCACCGGGCACTTCCCAGCAGAGAGCCAGGCTCGGCCGACTTCGGGCAGACACAGAGCCTCACGGAGCCTCTCAGGGGGGCCCACTGAGTCCGACTCGCCAGGTGCCCTCTGCGGGCATCCTGGGGGCCGGCCTCCAGCCCTCCCCGGCTGGGGGTCAGAGTTAGAGCCCGTGCCCGTGTCCCGCGGCGAGGAAGGGCCGGAGGACTCCGACACGCCGCCCCGGACACCGGCGGTGCGCCCGGCCCGGCAGGCCGCGGCCTACCTTCAGGAAGAACATCCTCCCGCAGGGCTTGCCTCCATCGCTGCCGGCCGCCTGCGGAGCTGCGGCCCCGGGGGGCAGGCCCAGGCCAGGAACGCGGCCGGGCCCCGCCTCGGACGTGTCCGCCAGCTGCTCGGGCGAGTGGGCCGTCCCCTCCTTGCCCTGGCCCAGCGACATCTCACAGAGGTCCGGGTGTCTCTCGTCGGGGCTGGAGCCGTCGTCGCTGGTCTTCGCGTGGCAGAGGATCAGGGACCGTGAGAGGGCGCGGAACTTCGTGGGTTTTCGGCTCCGCGCAGCGCGGCTGTGCAGCTCCATCCTCAGGGAGGAAGTGAAGCCGGCCTTCTTCCTCTCCTGGTCTCGGGCCCTCGGCGGACGGGCGGCGACGGGACTGGGCTTAGCCGCCCCTTCGCGGGTGCCTGCAGGACAGAGGCGACAGGAAGGAGCTATGAGACTGCTGACTGGCCAGGGAGCTCGGCCACAGCCCTGGAGCGGAGCCACGGGAGCCCGGCCTGCCGTGCCCCTGGCCGGTCCGCGCTGCCGGCCAAATGGGGTTCCGTGACCCCAGGCGGTTACCGCCCTCTCCACTCCCAGGCTCACGGAGGCCAGAGCTTTCCCAGCGAGGGAAACCGAGGCACAGAGAGAAGTGCACGCCCAGAGCCACAAGGAGCCAGCAGAGCAGCCCACCATCCATCCCAGGGGAGAATCACAGATCAGACAGCCCGGGGCTTGTAACCCGTGCAAACTTAAAAGCCATTTTTCAGACAGAAGTTTACGGGGAATCCAGTCCACAGGGCAGGTCAGAGGGCGCTGGGAGACTAAGTTTCCCCTGCCTGTCCCCTTGCACTGCCCTCGGTGAGCCCTGCAGCATCCCAGAGACACGCCAGGACTCACAGGCACGTGTGAAGACCCCTGCCCTCTGTGCCCTCCGCTCCCGGGCGGGGAGCCCACAACCAGCAAGGCTGGGAGCCTGGAGGACGCTCAGTTCACTGGGCAAGGAGCAGGGGCCGAGCCACAGCCCCAGCCACCACCACGCCCGAGGGGGCGGGGCCACCACGTTACAGTGAGGACACAGGGCGCAGAATCCCCCGCCCCAGGACTCTGAGAGGGGAGCGGCCTCCGGGAGAAGGGGAATGAGTTGATGAAACGTGTTTCAAATTTCTGAATTCTCCGACAGGGTCCTGTAGCAAAGGCGGTGTGTAAAGGGCGGCCACTGCAGCCCAGGGGGTGACTCTGGCTCGGACCGAAGAGTGACTCAGAGATAGGAAACGAAGGGAGGAAATTAATAATCCCCACAACCAAATTTTATATTCTTCTTCGTATAGGCGCTAAGTATCTCTAATGACATATTTCTCAGCACTTGGTTCCTACTTTGAGTGGACCCGTTCTAAAATAAACTTTCTAGCTGGTTATTGCTTTCGTATGTTGCGACTTTTGCGTACACGGTCACAACTGGCAGCCTGCGGCTCACGCTTCTTAATTCCAGTAACTGTTCACCAGCTTCTCCTGGGCTTCCAACCACGTGACCTCTGTCTGCTAATACCCTGGCTTGACGTTTAAAACGCTTAAACCGAGTATTTCATTTTCTCGTCTGACGTTACCGGGAAAAGTCTCCAGCACATTCGTAAACAACGAATAACAAAGGTGCCCCAGGTCTTTCTCCAGGCACTAATGGAAATTGCTCTGGTGTTTTCCGCAGCGAGGACGTTGATGGCTATCTGTGGAGATAACGTTATTTTTTAGGACGTTAAAGGAATACCCCACTGGCGGTAATTTGGGGAGGATTTGCGCCAAGCACGGATGCCGTGTGTTAACGGCCTTTCGGCTCCTCGGCACGAGTGCGGGTTGGCCTGTTTCGATTTCTCCGCGCGAAGAAACATCCGTGGGTTTCTGCGGCTGAACGGCCTACACTCTGTTGCCGTGATTCTCACGTTAGGTTGCACTGTGCAGTCCTTCGAAGAGACGAGTGACCTTTTATATTTAGGACCTGCGGACCGATACTCCCACACGCAAACGGCCTGTGCTCTCCTCTCCTGCTGCCTTAGGTCACGAGGATGTTAGGAAAGGAGCCGGGGGCGCGTCACACACCTCCTCCGAGTCTCCAAAGCAGTGTGTGACGGTTTAGCGACATCTTTTGGTCCCGGCGTCAGTTTCGAGGTGGTTATCCGAAATTTCCCACTGCTTCCTCGAATTTTAAAAATCGTTTCCTTTTGTCAGTCTTGATCATCTCACAGTGCCGTGGAGGTGCCCTCCCCCCCGAGTCTTCTATGCGTGAATTCCCAGCTGCCCCTTACAGGCTCCCGGCTCACAGCCTTCTCTGGGAAACTGTGTGCGCGGCTGGCCCCCCGCCCCCTCGCTCCGCTGAACCTGGGCTGCAGGGTGGCTGTTCTGTGGGTCCCCGCACAGCTGCGCACACAGTTTCATCCCCAGGATCGGCGAAAACGTCCCCTCTTCTTGGCGGGCTTTCTAATGCACGTATTCCTGCTGTAGTTTTATTACGACTTCTCCCATCCTGCTTTTCTTATGTTTGTGTCTGCCTGCTAGAATTTAATGTTTACTTCCCTCAAATCCATTTTTTCTCTCGTGTAGAAATGACAGCATACCAGGCAGCGGTCACCTTCCCTGGCTTTGAATCCCGCTAGACCTGGGTTCAAATCCCAGCCCAACGATTTACTCAGCGTCCAACCTTCCAAAAGTCTTTGACCTTTCTGCGACTCAGTTTTTTAATCCATATAATGGGGGTGACGTAGTCGCCACCTCGCCGCCACTCTGAGGATCAGCTGAAATGCTGGATGGACGTGAGTCCTTCAGCACAGATTGTGGGCTGATTATTATCATCTCTCTGTCCTTGTCCTCCTCCTCCCCCTTCCTCCTCCTCATCATCCTCGAAGCTAGAAATTCCCTTCCGAATACACTTTTTGCCACAACCCACAAGTTTTGAACTACGATGTTCTAATTGTTATTTTAGAAATGGTATCTAAGTCCAGCGCTAATTTCCAATTTCAACTCAGTTCTTTAAGGCTGCTTGCTGCTCTTGTTCCTCTCTTGTGGTTAAATCTCCCAAGTTAATCCTTGCTGTTCTAATGTTTTTATTAGAAAAATTCTAGTGTGACTGCATCGAGGCCACAGGATGTGGCCTGGACACTTTTTGTCTGAGGGGGTTCACTGAGGCTTCCTCCGTGAGCCAGTGTGTGACGTGGGTAAGTGTAAACAGTGTCTGTGTGCATTTGAAAGGAATGACTGCTCTGTGTGCCGTTTCAAGCGTGGATGCACTCAAGTATGATGGCAATGAACACACATACAAATGTGCATTCGGGCCTTTAAGTCCCAGAGTTAAAACCCTCCCGTTCTTGGCTTGTGTTTGTCTGGTTAAGAAGACCAGGTGTGCAGGGGTGGGCGTGGGGGCACGGCACGGTGTTTGTGGCCCAGGTCCAGCGTTTTTTGTTTTGCTCATTCCAGTGCCTTTGCTGGGCGCACGGCGTGATCCGGTTTTCCTCTCTCCACTGTGCTTTCTTCTTCCCATCCACTCGTGGGAAGTGCCCCTCGATCTGTTCAACAGTTACGTTAATTTTTATGTTCTCTGTCAGGACTCACACTGCCACCCCGCCTTCTTTCCATCTGCATTTTCACGGTGTTTGCTTCCCGCTTTGACTTCAACTGCATGCGGTTGGGTTTTAAACGTGTCTCTTGAGAGTGGGGATGGGATCAGATTGGGAGGGAGACCTTGTGTCTCTGGGTTTATTTTATCTCCCTGTGTAAGCTGAACCTGGGAGTCTTTTTATTTTAAATCCATAAACCTTACATCTTATGCCTTATATATATTGCCTACGTGATGTTATATCTCATCTCGTGACTGAGACATCTTCTCCTTGCTGTGTCTGGCTCTGCGCGCTCTGGGTGGCCCCTCCCTGTTTGGCTCTCTTGCCCTCCTCCTTCGAGCGGCACAGGCCGTGCACACACATCCTCTTTTCCTACAACTGGCTGCTCTGTCAAAAATTTCAAAAGCCAGACTTCCGGCCAAGATGGAGGCGTGGGGGGGACACACTGTGCCTCCTCGCACAACCAAAATTAAGGACAATAAAAATTTAGAAACAAAAAACAACCAGAACAGACAGAAAATTGAACTGTACGGAAGTCCCGACAACCATTCATCCAGACTGGTAAGAGGGGCAGAGTTGGCGGCCGGCGGAGAGGGGTCTCGGCAGGAAGAAACAGTGGCTAGCAGACCCCGGTGGCAGACGCCGGGCACACAGGTGGTGGCTGGCAGTTCCCGGGCGTGGGGAGGCAACGGGCAGACCCAGTGGGCGTGCAAGGCAGCTGGCTGTCCGCAGTCACACATTCGAGTGCAGATAAACCAGCTGAAAACAGGCAGCAACACAGACTGTGCAACCCAGGGCCCCAGAGTGGGGAAATAAAGCCTAAAAGCACCGTTTGAAAACACCTGTGGGGGTTGAGGCTCAGGGAGAGACTCCCAGCCTCATAGGAGAGTTCGTTGGAGAGACCCACGGGGTCCTAGAACGTGCAGAAGCCCACCCACCCGGAAACCAGCACCAGAAGGGCCCACTTTGCTTGGAGGAAGCGAGGGAAGGGTCTGAAATCCGACAGAGAGCGGAGCAAGTGCCATTGATCTCTCTCAGACCCCGCCCTCACAGACAGCGTCACAACCCAGAGACTGGGGTGCCCCGCCCTGGTGAACACCTAAGGCTCTGCCCCTCACTACATAACAGGTGCGACCAGACAAAAAAAAGAGATGGCTCAAACGGAAGAACAAATGAAAGTCTCAGAGCCAGTACTTTTAAGCGACCAAGAGATAGCCAACCTATCAGATGCACAGTTCAAAGCACTGGTGATCAGGATACTCACAGAATTGGTTGATTTTGGTTGCAAATTAAATGAAAAAAGGAAGGCTACAGTAGGTGAAATGAAGAAAAATGCACATGGAACCAATTGTGATGAAATGAAAGATGGCTCTCACATCATTGGAGTGGACCAGAAGGAAGAAAAAAACATACAACCAGAAAAGAATGAAGAAATATAAGAATTCAAAAAAAAGTGAGGAAATGAGGAGAGGCTTAGGAACCTCCAGGATATCTTCAAACATTCCAACATCCGAATTATAGGGGTACCAGAAGGGGAAGAGGAAGAGCAACACGTGGAAAACTTATGTGAATAATAAAGGAGAACTTCCCCAATCTGGCAAAGGAAAGAGACTTCCAGGAAGTCCAGGAAGCTCAGAGAGTCCCAAAGAAGTTGGACCCAAGGAGGAACACACCAAGGCACATCATCATTACATTAGCCAAGGTAAAAATGATGGAGAGAATCCTAGAAGCAGCAAGAGATAAGGAGACAGTAACCCACAAAGGAGTTCCCATCAGACTGTCAGCTGATTTCTCAAAAGAGACCTTGCAGGCAAGAAGGGGCTGGAAAGAAGTATTCCAAGTCATGAAAGAC
>JAPYXV010002064.1:0-13490 GCA_028533065.1 Trachops cirrhosus | reverse complement strand
AAAAAAAAAAACACCTTTGACTCCAGAATAAATGTATTTTCAAGGACATTTTTCTTGGCTAGCAATAGAAAATCGCCTAATACCATTCTTAGCTTCCGGAGGCATTAGCATACGAGTGTGCAGATAAGTGTTAAGCCCCTATGATAACACCGCACATCAGAACGATAGCTCAAAAGTCATTTTGAGAAAGGCCACGTTTGAACTTTTAGAGAACTTTACGGACGTCAGTTTTTGTGTGATTCCGGTCTTCGGTTCATTTTGAAGATTGCCGCCTGTCGTCTTCGTGGGGAATGGGAAGACCTGGCGTAGGCTCCAGTGTCCGGGGTCCCCCCTCATAGTTGGGAAATAGGACAGCAGAAAAAGGACAGCAGAAATAGGACAGCAGTCACACATTTGGGGGCCATTCTGCCAGGACACTGGCACGCACTCGGTAGCTGGGATGCAACTCCCTGGAGAAAATGTGACGTCGGACTTGCAGGAGTGGTGACCTTCTGCAGGGCACCTGCCGCCTCGCTGGTCTGCGGTTACGTGGTGTTGTCCGGGACGGAAAGCTTCAGCCTTCCCCCTCCCTGACACAGTCCCTACCGGCCACGGTCGCTGCGGGCAGCAGGCCAGTAGGGGGCACCTCTCGGCCCCTCAGCAGAGCAGCTGCACAAGTCTCCTCCCCTCCCCCGCTTGTCTATGGATGTTGGTTGGGCGCTGGGTGGGCACCGTGAGGGGCGGGGGAGACCTGGGGGAGGTGGGGGGGGTCACAATTTGATGGTCAGATGCATTACTGTGGCAAGTACAGAGAACTCACCAGGCCACTGAGCCACTGGGAGTGATTGCACTGGACGTCCTGTCCCCTCTCTGGTCGTGCTGTGGGAAGGACGTTCTTTGTCACATGCATGTCTTCTCATTTACGACCCACCCATGAGCAGTTGCTACCTTGAGGCTTGCTTCGGGGAGGGGGAGGACACTTCCCTCTATGCCCACGGCTCTTCCCGAAAGTCTAATAACCAAGCAGACTTGAGGCACTGGGGGAGATAAAATGACCACATTTAACACGTACCTGTGCATGCGTGAGACAGTGAGAGGCCCCTATATAGTGTGCAGGAGAGATCACAGACAGAGAGGGGCGAGGGCGCATGAAGACGGCACCCAGAGCTCGGGGCGAGGTAGGCGCCTCAGGCTTCCGCAGGTCCGAGGGAAGAACGCCTGTCCAGGGCTCCCTCGCCTGCCCACTCTGCACGCAGGTCGGGAGTCATCTCCGACCGCTCTCACGCTGGGCGAGGCGCCTCCCCCCGGTCCTGCGGGGCAGTGAAGGCAGGGGCGGACTGAAGCTGCCTTGGGCGCAAAGCCGTCTGCCTGGCGCCGAGACACGTGTTGGGGGCCCCTCGGCCAACCGCCCAGAAGTCCCCCCGTGTCCCACCGTCCCTGCTTCAGGGGCTCCTCTGCACGTGGGCTGCGATTATTTGTGCTGGAGCAGCGGCTCGGAGGCTCCCCGTGCTGTGGGGACGAGTCTCAGGCAGGCGGAGCCGGCCGTGTGGCGGTGTCCTCGGGATGCACCGGATGGTGGAGACCTAGAACCTGACCTTGGGCGGCGGGCTGGCCCTGCTCCGGCCTGGGACTCAGCGCAGCGTGAATGCTGTCCCTTCAGTCCCACAGCTGTCCCCCCTTTGGAATACTCGCTCTGCCTAGGATATCTCTCCCTCTTTTAATCGGGCACTTAGAGGGTCATGCTCTCTTTTTCTAGGTAAATATAGCAAATAAGACACCCCAAAACCCAGGTTGTCATGAAGAACTCACGCTTGTTGGCTATCGGTTGACTTTGAGCTTCAGGCTCCAGGGAACCTTCCGCCCTTCCCTTTCCCGACCTTGAAGGACTCGGAGGGGCCTGGCGCAGGCTAAGAGACGGTCAGAGATGACCTCCTGTGGTCTGTCTGCAGGGCAGGGCGAGGGGCTGACTGCTGCACAACCGCTGCCCCCGAACGGCCCCGGGGGTGCCGGGGGTGGGGGGAGCCCGAGCCCAGCCTGTGCGGGCTGCTCCAGCTCAATGCCGAGTCCATCGCAGTGCGAGCTTCCTCCCGCGAGAAATCGGTCACTCGGTCCTCTGTGCCAGGCATTTGTTCATCGCTTAGCGTGTGCTCGTGTCCAAAGAGCAAGGCCTTGAAAAGATGTCTGTGAGAAGGGAATCTTACTTTTCTGTGACTGTGTGACGAGGGCCAGCTGCACGGGATTGCGCAGGAGAACACGACTCAAAGCTCAGAGCCCATCAGAGGGGAGTTGCCTCGAACAGGGCCTCTGCAGGCCGAGCGGGAGCCGGGGCTTGCCTTCCTCTCGTTCCCATCCGTGCACTTGGTCCCACTGGAGGGTTTGGGAAATTTAACTCCGGCTCCCTCTCCACGGGCAGGAAGGCAATGTGATTAGTGTATACTTTGGGGGATTTTCATCTCATTTAAAAACCAGCAGAGCGTTTGGCAAATGCTAGAATGTACAACGAGCCACATAAAGGCACTGGTGGTCCAACTCCCTGGAAACTCATTACCGATAAAATCATGCTGTCTTTCTTTCCACGTGTGGATATACTCGCGTACATGCACCCACAGAGCCCGTACATTATCCACATAGAAATACACTTTAAATTTGCAAGCGTGCTGCCTTTACTTAATGTCAGCGTCTGCCTGTTTGGACCTAAAATTTTTCTTCCTGGAAAAACATTCTTCAAGAATCAAGATGTTCCGGTCTGCATAACAGGCTCCCACAGGATTTATTTAACCTTTTCCCAGGTCCAGCTTCACAAATACCTAACTAACGTTGGTGGGCACACACTGGCAAACGCCCTGTGTGTGTCTCGGTATGTTCACAGCACCGAGTTCTGGACACGGAAACCCGGATTCAGAGGGTGCGGGCGTGTGGGGCCCCTCCATATCCACCGTGAAATGGGCACCAGCAGTCCGTCCGAGTTCACGCTTCCACACCCACGTCGCCACGCGTATGCAAACATACAGTGTTAGCTCCCGCACCCTCTTAGCCAAGTGGGTAGATTAAAACCAGCATTTCCCCTGTGTTCCCATTTCCGTTTTGATCGCTGGTGACACTGAACACTTGTCCTGTCTGTGTTAATTTCTGATTGTTCCGTGGTTCTCCCTCGGACGGTTTTTAATTAGGAGCTGATAGTCCCGCCCTTCCCGCGTCCCTCCGTGTTTGCCTGTGTTCGCCGGCTGTGTCCGCTGTCCTTTGCCATCTGCGACCACGGGCCGTAGTCGTGTATCTGCTGTGGACTGGCGAGGGCCCCCCACATTGCATCCTCTGCCTCCCCTTGCTTCGGCCAGCGTGGGTGGGCGTGGGCATGCCCACTGCCCAGTGCTCACGGAGAACAGAAGGAGAAACACCAGATTCAGGACCGTTTCCCAGAAGATGCAGTCTTGGGAAGTGTATTCACACCCAGGCCCACCCAGCGGAGAGCCCCGGATGTCATGCCCCACCCCGCAGCCTTCCGGCTGGGAAAGGGGACAGCGGTTTTCACAGCCGAAGCTCCAGCCTGCCGGTTTCCCACGGAAGAAGAGAAGGAATGGGAGTTTAATTATCTCCATGGTTACTCATCGGGTTTCACTGTCCCCCCAGCTAAATGTGGTGACACCTCCACCTGGGTGTTCGTCCTTGGGGGTCCTAATAGGAGCGTGCCAGAGCCAGACGCGCAGGCAGCTGGGCGTGAGGGGCCCCTCCGCGGGCCGTGCGGCAGGATCCTCGGGAGCAGGGAGCACCGGCAGCGTGCAGATGCCCCGCGTTGCACGTGTGAATGGGCTCACTGGCCCCGTGGTTGCTCTGGGGTACGACTGCAGGTTGGACACCGTTCTGCCTCGGGGTTGTCCCACCGTCGTGGCCTGTACAGCCCCGTGTGGCCGTGGAAAGAGTTTCTTCAGCGTGGCCCACGTACACACACACTTCCACGCACACCTGCCGTGGCCCGCCATGCACGTATGATCGGTGTGGGCTGGCTCCGCGTCCCTTCTTCTCCTGGAGCGGCGTCTCGCTGGCCCGGGCATCGGGACCTGCCGCCGTCCCTGTGTGCTGTCGGGGGTCGTCCACTTTCTGCAGAGAGGGGCCCTGTCTTCCAGAGACCGAGGAGGGCCCTGGCTCAGTGGGCAGGCTGTGCTGCAGGCCCTGGGGACCCAGCATCTTCTGGGTGCCTCCTCGGGATCCGTCCAGCACCCAGAGGCCCGAGGAAGTCCCTGCCCTGCTCCAGGCTTCTGTCTGTCTGCCTTCGTACAGCTGGGTGACTGGACATGCAAAGCCCTTGTTGGACGTTTAGCCGGTGTCTGCGGAGCATTCTGTGGCATCTGTCATTGTACCCTCAGAGCTCTCCACTGCGTTGCCGAGGGAGAGTATTCTTATCCATCTCGTACAACGAGGAAATTGGGAGTCGGGCAGTTAGGGAAGTTTCCTAGATGCCGCACGGGGAGCTGACGCCGTGTCCGGTGTAGGCTCCCTTCCAACCCTGTCTTCACCGGGGTTATCCTCTGCGTCTGTTTCTGCCGTGTGCCATGGCTGACACTCCGTCCGTCTTGACCTGCAAGGATGTCTCGGCCTTCCACAAAAAGCCCCCATCCCCTTCATCAGGGATGAGCACTTTTCTTTGCCACCGCACACAAACAGGACACGAGGCGTGCCGGGCAGCCAAGGATGCATGTGGCCGTCCCTGTGTGCAGCCAACTGCACACCCTAAAGTGAAAGGAGCACCACCAAAGGCACGCTGAGACGTTTCGTGGGGCAGCTACTGATTCGAGGTGCCGCTCAGACCCGGCGGCTACCAGGGAACACGATGCATTCGTTCAGAGTGGGCAAGCAAGTCCATCCTCTTTTCCTGCGGTCCATGTTGGGAGCTTCCGATGTTCCTTAAAAACAGCAGCCGTTCCTACCCGAGAAGGAGACCCCGTGGGAAGAGCTGCTGATGGATTCTTTGGCATCACTCAGGAGTTGCAGTTTTGTTCGCACAATAGCCACGGGCAAGCCGTCCTGAAATGACCCTGGAGTTCCGCGTGTGAATTCATTCTGTGGGCCTTGTCTTCACGTGTTTGCACGATACGGACAAACCATGAGGGTTACAATAGTCCTCTGACGTGGACGTTTGGAGAGTGTTGGTCATCTTGTAACAAATTCATCGAGAAACGCTGTGTCAGAGACACTCTCAGGCAAGAGCGTGTACACTGAATGTTCAGTTCCCCCTATGGACTGAATTCATAAATACTCATTTTAACAGTTTTATTTTTTCCTAAATGACATCAGAAAAAGTCTTAAAAAAAACAGATGTTATTTACTGTTAGACAGAGGGGAAGGGAGGGAGAAAGACAGGGAGAAAAACATCGATGTAGAAGGTGTACATAGTTGCCTCTTGCACGCCCCCTACTGGGGACCTGGCCCGCAACCCAGGCATGTGTCCTGACCAGGAATCAAACCAGCGACCCTTTGGTTCGCAGGCTGGTGCTCAATCCACTGAGCCTCACCAGCCGGGGTAGAAAAATGGTGTTGAAGGTAATGAGATAAGGAAATTCCAATCTGCAAGTTCCACCGTGTAGTACACACCTGTCGGTGACCAGAGGAAAGTCTGGAGCTCCCAGTCCTTCCCTGCTGCAACTCACATTGCCGCTTAAATGGAAGAAAGGTCGTCACGTACAAGCGGACGAGCGTTTTTGTCAGCTCGCCCATAATAATGGCCGGGTCCGAAACCTACCCAGTGACTGAAGACTTACACTCAGTGGTCATTGAAATCAGTGCCAGTGGACAATGTCAAAGTGTCATCTCCCAAAGCCGCGGCCGGTCCAAGGTTCCACATCCGTCTCAGAAACCATGAGCCATCCACAGATCAATGCCAGACACACGTTGTGTCTGTGTCCTAGGCGTGGAGTCAGTGGATGGGGTGCGGGGGGACGCGGAGAATGCTTGGTGGCCTTCTGCAGTTCCCAGCACAGCAGGGCAGACACAGCGTCCCTTCCCAGGGCCCTCACGCGGGCCCAACCGCTCCCTTGCCTGTGGCTGCCTCACAGACGCCAGGACGGCTGACTGATCTGGTCCCTGCCCCCTCTGCTGCCCCGGGAGAGTGGCTGGACATCCACGGGCCAGCAGGGCCGTGCCCAGGAGCCCTGAACAGCTGCGGGAGCTGCTCATTTGGGGGTCACAAGGACGGCAAAGGCGTGGGACTGTGTGACTCACCGGAGCTGGTGGAGGCTGTGCGGCAGGGAAACTGAGCAACGAGAAGCCCACCTGCCCTCCAACCCGACTGTTGTGTAACTAGCACCCCTGAGACGGGGCAGCAGCACACCTGCCCCCATTGTTTTGACAGCGAGGTTGGTTACGCGGCTTCCGGCGTGCGGTAGCCGCTCAGCAGCCGGGATGCAGGCGAGGCAGGCTGGGGTGCAGACGCCCTCGGTGGGCCAGAGCTCAGAGTGCCGGCCGTGGGGGTGGCGGAGGCCTTCCCTGGCAGAGGGGATGTTTGCAGTCTTCTGCCAACGAACATGTAAGCGGACCGTGGGCCGTGCGAGTCTTACATTATCACGGCTTCCACAGCGTCATCCAGCTCAGACTTGGGACGCGTCCAGCCAGCATCGGGGAGAACGGCAGGATCGGGACAAGCCCTCCACGCGCAAACTGCGGGCCTTCCCTTCTCCGCCAAATTTCTGCGCCGGGTTTTCCGCACTTTCCTGTGGGCCGCCCACGTTTGAACTTGGGCGTATCCTGGGTCTGGACGCAGGCCTTTGAGCCCTTTGCATGGGCGAGGGAGGTGGGGTGGGGGAGGGTCTTTGAGAAGCCCCGCCCCAAAGAGGGCGGAGTCGCACTGTGGGAGGGGCTCCGGCCCAGAGCCCAGGCAAAGCTGGAAGGGCAGGTGGCCAGCACCCAGGGCGCCCCTGCCCGTGCCAGAGGGCAGTCTGAGCCTCTCCAGGCGCCAGGGGGACAGCTCCCTGGGGGCTTTTTGCAAGGGCTCATACCCCACGCCTGAGGGCCGCACCTCACGACCTCATCGCCCCCAAACAAACGGGGCTGCGCTCCCTCCACACCACGCACTGTGGCCGCTGGGCCAGCGCACGGGGGCCTGGCTGGGGGCCTGGCTGGGGGCCTGGCTGGGGGCCGGAGAGTCCCCGGTCTGCCGGGACCTCCAGGTTTCCCCCGCTGTTCTGAAGCCGTCAGATGCAAGCAAAGAGCTTGGGCAGAGCTTACTTTTCAAAAAACACTCTTTCCTTCTTAATACTCCTCAATGAATTCAACGGACTCTGTGATGGTAGGTGTAGGTTAGTGGGGGGCGAAATGCAAGGGCCAGGGGCCAGCTCCCTACTGAGAGCCGCACACCCAGGGCTCACAGAACAAAGAGGGCTTGAATACTCTGCTCAGAAAATCAAAATCAACATACGTTAGGTGTTTAGATCTGTACAAGCAGCTGCTGAAAAACATATTCAGATGGTTTTCTTCCTGCCCGGATATCAGGCTGTTTTTCTCTGTCCCGGATATCAGGCTGTTTTTCTCTGTGAGATTAAATAAAACAGCACATCTCTTAGGTAACACTTTGCTAACCAAATTTCATTTCTCCATAGTTTGAATTGAGATAAAGCTCCGGGTTTGTTTGTTTTTTTTTCTTCTATACACAATATGGTTCGTAAGGAAGGCTTTTCCCTATTTTTCAATGAGCCTTTTCGGCATCACCCAAACAGATCCACCCTGTGGTCATTACCGTAAGCCTGGTGCACACTTCCTCTTTAATCAACCCGTTTAATCAACAAATTTCATGTGATTACCTGTCCAGCGAGGAAAACCTCCTTTTGTCTCTGTCCTTGCTAATAATTTGGTTTGAGGAACAGCTCCTTTCTCAAAATCGTTTTTTTAAATCTCGCTTTTGGGCCACATTCCATGTGTTTGGAAACGTCATTGCGTTCTTTAAGTAAATGTGGCATGCTTTTAATATTTTGGAGCTTGTTCATTGAACGCGTAAGTGCTTTTTATCCACAAAGTCTGTTTGAATCATTTAAAATGTCTTTATTAACACTTTGTTCTAATTCATGCTCGTGGGAAACAATATGGTCTGCTTACTTGCGATGCGGGTAATTTATACGTCGTGGGATTCTAAGTGGCGATTAGCAGACTCAAATTTTCGAGCATTCCTAATTGGGCTGAGGGTATTTCCGTCCCCAAGCCTGAGAGTGTCTGCCCGAGGCCCGTTTCGAGGGGTTATTAATGGTGCAGTGTCCTTGTGCGCTAACCAAAAATCACTGGGCGATGCAGAAATGAATACAGACATAAATCATGATGCATGGTCTTTTCCCCTCTTGGGCTTCATTTCGGCATAAAAGTTCTGCCCGTGCGCGAACTCTCTCACCACAAGGCGCGGAAACTCGGCGCGCCTGTTTCCAAGGAGCGCCCAGCTGTGCAACGGACCCCAGCTTTGTCTGAGAGAGGATCCGTCCCGTGCGCCCCAGACTTTCCTGTCTTCGCGCTTCGCGCCTCTGGCACCTTTTCCGAGAGCGAGGCCGCAGCACCGCGGAGCGCTCTGTCAGAATGTGGGTGAGCAGCTTCTGCTGATGGAGCTCCAGGGGGCGCACTCAGCATCTGGGCACCAGCGTCAGGGGCGGGGTTACGGTCATGGCCGAGGTCAAAGTCTTGGCGTGCACGCCCACGCCGGCTCCAGCCTCTGCCCCATCCGTGCGCCACCATGCAGCAGCCTGACTGTCTGAGGGTGCCAAGCAGACACGCCTGTCACCCAGAAGAACATCTCACTGCCTCCCCTGCCTTCTGGGTCGGGGGAGACGTCCTTCTCGGGGTCACGGCACCCTCCACGTCTGAACCCTGCTACTCTTAAGACACGGTGCACAGCACAGTGAGGGTTTTCATGGAGGAGCAAACAAAGGCGCCAGAAACAGGGCCCGCCCTTGCAGGATCCAGGCATTTGCACGTGCAGGAAATCATACCAGGTCTCCTGAGTGATTCTCTAACTCGTATATCTATATATAATGTTATATATGTTACACAGACATATAGGTATGCATTCATATGTGTGTATTTGGATGCATACACATATATTATAGTACATACATAGTTTTGTCCGTGGAGAAGAGATGTAAAATCGCAGCGGAACACAATCCATTTGGAAGAACTCCGTAGTGATTCGCGTCGACGGTAACAGCGCAGTAGCTCAAGGAGGTCTCTGAGTAGCTACGATTTGGGTGGAATTTAGGACTCGGCGAGAAGAGCCAGAGTGTTGCTCCGTGTACCTTCTCTGGGACTCGTGTTTCTCTGGGCTCCCAGATGCACGTTTCCGGGCTGCGCCTTCCACTTTGATGTGCAAGACAGAAGCTCGCCTTCCGGTGATCAGCAAGCCGAGCGGTATCGTTTTAAATGACTTGTGTGGATTCCCACCACTGAGTCCTAAGGAAGTATCTTCTGAGAATAAATCCCGCGTGAGTCATGTGGGAGGCAGACCCACGGGGAGCTTTGTTGGGACCCTCGTTAGCACAGCTGAGCCTCCCACCAGAGCTGGTGCTCTTCACCCAGTGCTATGCGGGAAGGGAGCACAGCACGTAGGTGCTGAAACCCCAGGTGTTCAGGCCCCGGTCCCTGCGGGTCTGGAGTCCGGGCGCAGCTCAGCCGGCGCTCCTGCCGCACTGAAGGTGCCGACGGGGGCGGTGGTTTTGTCCGACGGTTCGACAGGGGTGGGAAGCGTGTGCAGGCCCACTCAGGGGGCTGCGGGTGGGATTCACGCCCTTGCAGGCTGGCGGCCTGAGAGCCTCCCTCCCTGATGGCTGTTGGCTGGAGGCATTGCGCTTTCTTGCCACGGGGTCCTCGGATGCTCGGACTCACTTCATCAAAAGCCAGCGAGAGGCAATGTCCCCTGGCAAGACGGACATCAGAGTCTTGTGTGACCTCATCCCAGAAGTGACGTGCCGTCACTTTTTTGTAGTCTGTGCCTTAGAACCAAGTCTCCAGGTCCGGCCAAGCTCAAGGGCAGAGGATCCTACAAGGTGTCCCTGGACCCCTTTAGTCGGCCTGGCTCGTCTCTGTTTAAAACTCTGTGACTGTATCCCCTCTGCATGAAGCTGTAACAATATTGCTGGCAATGACTGCAGCGAACCACTGCTGGCCCCTAACTGTGCTTCCCTCGTCGTGTCTAGCACCAAATCTGTATAATTTTGTCCTCACCGTAATACTCGTACGGCGTTGTTCTGGCCGGCCCCGAGTTAGAGGAGAAAACGCTGACAAAAGAGGCATTTGTCGAATCGAAATGGAGTTTGTTGAATTGTCGGTGAATGATTGCAAAGGTGGAGATACATGACAATTCTCCTTCCAAGTTGCATTGGTGTGGTGCTCCATCGTTTCGGAAACCTTTTATTTTGTTCCTTTTTGTTTTCTTTGGCGGGCAGACAGGCTGACGTTCTGCTCCCCCCGGCCCCCGCTCCCCGCCCAGCTGTATTGCGGAATAATGAACAAATACAGTCATGAGCGTCTTGAAAGAGAAAATACAGTGTTTGATATCCAAACATGTTTAAGTCAGTCCACACATTGGTCATGTCACGTAGTGACCACTTCCGTGTGTGAGGAGCTAAGATCCACTGTTCACACAAGTTTCAAGCACGCTAATCACAACACCGGGCATGAGCCCCCCGGAATTCATATTCCTCTTACACCTCCCAGTTTGCACCCTTTAACCGCCCTCTCTGCAGTGTCCCCTCTCCCCCGGCCCCTCACACCCAGCATTCTACTCTCTGCTTCTGAGAGTTCAACTTTTGTTTGCTTCTTGGGATTGCCTTTTTTTTTTTTTTTTTACATTCCACAAATGAGGGAGACATATGGTGTTTGTCTTTTTGTGTCTGGCTCATTTCCTTTGGATAACTCTCTCCAGCTCCATCCGTGCTGTTTCCAATGGCAGGGCTTCCTTTTTCAAGGCTGAGTAGCATTCTGTTGCGTCTGCACCGCACCTTCTTTCTGCGTTCATCCGCCCACTGAAGCTCGGGTTGTCGGCATACGAGGCTATTATGAGCAATGCTGACATGACTACGGGGTGGGGTGTCCGGCCGCAATCCTGTTGTCATGGAAACTGATTCTCCGCCATCCCAGCCCACTGCTTGGGGCCAGAGACACAGCCTCTCGTAGAAGGTGGGTGGTGGAAGGCGATCCGAGGAGTGTGTGTCCTGGTGGCGGCTGCACCAGCAGGACCCCCGTCTGCCAGTGCTGGGTCCGGCCCCTGAGCCAGCAGCCAGGGCCGCCCAGGCTCTGCACCCCATGCCCCTTGCCTTTGGAGGGATTTGCTCGTGTCTCTTATGTTTCCCTTTAATAAGCTACTAGGCCGATTCTGCCAGCCAATCTTAGAAAGGAAATCCCACTGAAAATGGGGTCTCCCTGAAAGGGGTGTGTTTCCAGGGCCCCGGTGAGCTATGCTTAGCTGATGGTGCCCACCTTCTAGAAGGAGACAGCGGCTGGGGCCGAGCTGATCAGTCCAAGCAGATGCCGTGTTCTGGTCCAGGGTGTGGACGGGGCAGCATCACTGTCCAAGCCGAAGGACAGGTCTGCTCGGGGAACAAACACAGCAGAGACTGGATGAGGTGCTTTGCCCAGCGATGTCTTTGAGTGTGCACGCCTCTGGAGGCGGGCTGCCTCGTCGGACACGTGTACGGGGCGGGAGAAGGTTCTAGAGAAGGAGCTGAACGGCCCACCGCATGCACACACCCTTCCCCCCCGTTTTTGTCCTTCGCAGGAGGATGAAGAGCCTGCTGGTGTTGCTGCTCCTGTGTGAGGCTGGGAGCCAGGCGGCCCCGAAGCCCAACTTCGTCCTCATCATGGCCGACGACCTGGGCATCGGAGACCCCGGCTGCTACGGAAACAAGACCCTCAGGTAGGGCCACGGCGTGAGCCCGTGGCTCCGAGCACAGGCGGCTGTCCTGGGGAACGGTGGCCGCGGGCCGGCAGGGCACACTCCTTCAGAGCCCACCCAGTGGTACGCCGTGGTGGGCGTCTCCACGGAGACCCACGCAGACACAGGCGTGGCTGTGTGTGAGCGAGTGCCCTCTGTGGCATCCACTCGGCGAGATCCCTAGAAAGATACACAGTATCCTTTCCTTCTTCCCGCTGCCCCTCTGCTGCTTCTCGCCACATGCTCATTCCTCCTTCCCTTTGGTTCACTCCGTGTGTCTTGTCTCATCGTCTTGGCCACCAGCTTGGTTTTGGGGGGTGTCGTGGTGTGCATCCATTTCATTACTCCCTGTCCCCTCTGACCCGCATCCTTCCCACGCCCTCGCCACCAGGGCTGTCCACCTGCTGGACCACAAGGGCCCACCCATGTCTGAGTGCCAGGGAGTCTGCAGTGACTTCCCAAGGTGAGGGCCCACCCGTTCCTGAGAAGCGGCCTGAGGTGTCTTAGCGCGCACAGCACACCAGCCTAGAAGACAGTCCATGGCAGCCTTTGCTAAAGCGTTTGCTGAAACCATAAGCCAACCAAGCGTGCGAGTGATTCCCAGCCTGCGGCTCTTCTCCATCAGCGTGCGGCCCCTTGTCCGGGGCCACGCTCGCTGGGCGGTGCTGTTCACGGGTGAACACACACAGACAGCCCCGAGGCAGGTGCTGCCGGAGCAGAGGCTGCCCAGCCCGGTCAGGGGCCTCCCCTTGGCCGTGGCGGGGAGCAGGAGCCGAGCTATGTCCAGGCTTTCTCGTCTGGGGGCACGGAAGTACCTGGGGGGCATGGGTGGGGGACACGTAAGGCTGTGAGCGGTCTCTCTGCCCTTCCTCAGACGAGCTCATTTCCAGACGTGCTCCTCTGCTCTCAGCCAGGGCTGTGGGAGGAGCCCAGGCTCAGAGCCCTTCCCGGGCACTCGGGGCCCCAGACCAGTCAGACCCGGGCCAGTGAGGCCTCCTCGTGCGTTTGCTCCTTCTCATTCGGGGTCTGTGTTCTGCATCCCCCTCCTGCTCTCCCATTCTCTCTCCGCCCCACGCAACCCTCGCCATCCCTGCATTACTGAGAGGTGGCTCTCATGAAAAGCCCCGAGAAAGCGGCTCCTTCAACGTCATGGTGAACACCGCGGCCCCTCTGTCCTAGGACCCCCAACATTGACCGGCTGGCCAGAGAGGGTGTGAAGCTGACGCAGCACCTGGCAGCGTCGCCCCTGTGCACCCCGAGCAGGGCGGCCTTCATGACGGGCCGGTACCCCATCCGCTCAGGTACCCGCTGCGCCGGCCCTGGGCCTCCCCCCTCCATTCCCCTGAGCATCCGGGCCTGACACTCGCTTTCTCCTGCCTCAGGGATGGCGTCCCAGTCCCGGACTGGAGTTTTCCTCTTCTTGGCCTCTTCTGGGGGACTCCCCGAGAGCGAGGTGACCTTCGCCAGACTCCTGAAGAACCAAGGCTATGCGACAGCGCTGATAGGTGTGCGCAGCTGCGGAGGGGAGGCGGGGCCTGGGCGGGCCGAGCGGGGCTCAGGGGGAGGGTGGGCAGCACTTCAGGGTCCATGTGGCTGATGCAGTGCGCACGACTTGAAATAG
>JAPYXV010002062.1:0-13491 GCA_028533065.1 Trachops cirrhosus | reverse complement strand
CTTCCTCTTTTCCCTTCATTTGGGGATTGTTTCTTTGTCTTCTCATTGTTCATGAGACTCTTCTTGCTAGCCTCAGCTTCTTAAATTGATCTGTTCTGGCTCCCTGGGTTTATGGTGTGAACTTCTGTGGTAGAGTACCTGTAATCACACAGTTCTGCCTCCTCAAAGGTGCAGTAACCTGGGGATCTCCTCCCAGGTGCATCCTTGAATTAATTTCTAAGTGGCTATTTCCACAATTATTTAAAGAGAATAGCCAGTAGAAGAACATCTAGTATAACTGACCGCCTACATCTCCACATCTTGCTATGCAGAATCTTTCTAGACTGTTGCCCGCAACCATACTTAAAAAGCAAACACTTCTTTCTTACAGACTATGCACCTATGTCAAAGCTAGCCCCCTTCACCTTTTTCCACCTGTAATGCAGGAGGTTGAGCCCAGAGATCTCAACCACTCATTCAGATAACCTGAAAAAACTATAAGGAGGGTCTGATGGAGCATACATGTCCCTTATTACACACATAACAGGGAGCATTGATGGTGGCAGATTGGCAAAGCAGGACCACACCTCCCCCAGTCTAAGGCTCATTATAAGGGGTTCTGGAGAATGGTGGCATGGGTCCAAGTTGCACAAAGCTGTGTGCAACCTGGAGTCACACTATATCGATGTGTGTTTGTGCAGGAGGGAAAGGGCAAGAAGCAGTCGTTGGGCAATAAACTGATCCCCAGGGGAGATAGAGAGGGAGCTACATTCCATTCCACAGCACAATACACATTCCTTCTGGCCAGAGGCCCTCTGGCCAGCCTTCTGTCACAGGTGGTGGAAGGGCTATGTCCAGCATTAACTCCACACTCTACCCCAACACTGCTCTTCCACTTCACTTTTTTTGGTCTAATTCTTCTCTCTAATTCTTCTGAATGGGGACTTGTGTGGTGAGCATGTTGGCTGCATCTGTATACCACAGATACAGTAAAGGCTACACCCAAGACTACAAAGCACAAGACAGAAACCAAAGAGACTTAGGAGGAGGGTACACCACCAAGAACCTAAAGAATTCTACCAAGTCATAAAAGGGATTATAAAGGGATCAGAAGCTATGGCCTATGTGATTGATTTCAGCTCCTAAGGCAGTTAATGCTTGGGATACATTGTAGGTGTTATCAGGAATATATACACAATACTGTGTGCAGAATGGCACAGGTACCCCCTTGGGCAGCAGTAAGTCAGTCTAATGCCATTCTATTCTACAGCACAACTTTCCTCATTTGAGTCATTTCATCAGAAATAAGGTCTATAGTGTGCTTGGTATGATTGAGGGCTATTGCAGTGGGATTTGTTAGGAACTTAATGTCTTCAGGGTAAAAATAATGCTTACAGGGGTCACAAAAAGAGCTAGTGTGTAGAACCATCAGTCAGAATGCTTTACTCAATAGTGTGCCTGAAATAAGTTCCAATTCTGAGGGACACCTGGATAAGTCTTCAATACCTGTCCTGGGATATGTGGTTCTCCCCAGGTGCAACATCCAGTCCAATTAAATGGCAGATAAGGCCAACCATATTGGCCAGAGACCCACAGGGCTCCCCATGGGATGGGATGGGCCTGTGTCCCATTAGTATACTGTCCCCAGAAGTCTGTAGCAGTCAGTATTGTAATATTCTTGCATAGGGCTGCCAGCATCCACCCCATGAGCTGAACAGTTTAATTTGCCGTCATATTTTTGTGTTCAATACATATGGGCATGGGCTGTCATACTTCTACCTATAAAGCTTACAACCATCCCACACCATCTCAAACTGTGTACATGAGCCATGGCCTGGTGCATTTAGCCTGTTCTCTCACAAGAGAAAACACCTTGTTGCACATTTGCTTGAAGAGGGGGTCAGGTGCCTTCCAGCCTTTGCAGCCAGTCCCAGTGTGTTTGGTTCACAGGGTGCATCCACCATGGTAGGTTGGCTGAGGCAGTACAGACCCAACAATTGGAGCAATTGGCTGATGGCTGCTAGCATACCAGCCCACTGTAGAAAGGAGTTTTCAGAGCAGAATGTAGGGATGATAAGAGAGATGTTTAATAGGAACTAGTAGAGGCAAATCTTGGCGGTCTGGCAGCACACAAGCAATAGTATGGTCTTTGGTTAACATCATTACACTAACCAGTAGATGCCACCCTGGCCCTTGGTATCATGCCCTACCTGGACCTAGACTAAGGACCTCATGTACTCGAAGGGCCAAGGAAGGTGTGTGTACCTGACATACTGAGGCTATGTAAGTTCTTTTAGGAAGTGAGGTCTGCTGTGAGTTATAACAAACAAGGGAAAGGGGCCAGGAGGCTGTTACCATGTGTGCTAGTCATAACCCCATTAAAGTCCCTCTCCCCAAAGAGCCATCAAGAACACCAATGGAACTCTACCTGTGCCTGCCAAGGCCAGGTGAGGGTACTTTTCCCAGGGGGCATGTCTTGGGGCACTAGCAGGAGCATGCTATTTTGTTGCCCAGGCCAGGGCATAGCAGAGCCTCCTGGGTGCTTAATTGTAAGTGCCACCCAAGGTCTATTGAGGTTGACAGGAGATGGTTGTCTTATGCCAGGCTGTTTGTTTAAAGCTCATAGGCAGTTGGAAAGATGGGTCATCCACTCCTGGAATGAGCCAGAGTCAGTCTTCAGAGCATCTTTCAAGAGCCATTATATCTCTCCATGAGGTCAGCTCCAGTAGGTTTGTATGGCAGATGGAATCTCCAATCTAAATTGTGGGCAACTGCCCATTCTTGTACTTGATATCCCATAAAATGGGTGCTTTCGTTGCTTTCAATGATGTCCATGGTCCCATAGGCAGTACATAGCTGTTTTAGGCCTCAATGGTGGCTTGCTGTGTGGCCCGCTTGCATGGGTATGCTGCAGCAAGCCAGCAGTCATGTCCACACACGTCAGGGCATAGCATGAGCCTTTGAATAGTGGTAGGGGGCCAATGTAGTTGCCTGTCAGTACCTTGGGGTCGCTGGTGAAGGTGCTTCTCTACACAGATGGTGCATTGCCAACAGGCAGTGACTACATGGCAGTAATATAGCCACTTCCCATAAAATCTTTTGCTCTGCATGATGCATCTTTCTGTACAGCCATTCAGCCATGTCTTCTGCTGAAGCCTTGTCACAGACCCCAGCTCGTGGGGTCCACAGCATTGTAGCTGAAACAAAAGAAATTCACACAGACTACTGAATCCTGTGGAGAAAAAGGGTGGGCGGCTTCTCTCTCAAGAGGAGCAAAAGCCTCAGCCCTTGCCTTGATGAGCTTTTATTGTTTTTCTGGGCACATTACATGAAGGTCCTCATTTACTATGCACAGGTTCGCTTTAGGTGGTTACCTTTCACAGAAAACAAAGGAGAGGATGCTTCTAATCACATCACAGCAGAGGGATATTTGCAAATGCAAAGGGAAAAGTGGTTGAACTGGTCACACTTGTCCTTGGATGGTTTAGCATTTATTTTAGGAAGCTACTTTGCAGTAAATGTTTACTGCCTTAATTCAGGGTGAGGGAGTTTTAGCAAAAGCAAGTCTCATAGCGGTCTAGGTGTAGTGCAGGCATGCTTCCCTAAGGGAGAACCTATCTGTGGGCGTGGGTCCTGTGCAACTCTGAGTGGGAGCTGGGCCCATGTCACACAGGTCTCCTATGCCTCTCCTAACCAGCATATGTGGGCAGGTCACTGGCCTCAGCATTGCCTGGGCTGCAGAGAGGTTGATGTCCATTGATGTGGTAAAGGGTTATTATCTTTTCCAGACTGTTCATAAACATCCTTCCATAGGTCCTGTCCCTGAGTCGCCAAGCCACTTGTCAGTCGTTTTGCTGCCAACAGGGCAACCATAGAGTCAGTCCTCTGTACACTGCCCAGCTGTCTGTGCAAACTGCTACCGGCCTTGGTTCTCGGGTTATAACGGTCAAGATGGCTCTTATCTTGGTCCCCTGGCTACTTTGTCCTAACCTATCTTCCATCCATATGCTGTCCATGCTGGGCTGATAGGCTACTTTCCTCCAAGTGGGTGGCTGGCCCTGGCAAGAGCCATCAGTGTACCAGGTATCCTCAGGTACAGGGACTCATCCCTCCTTAATAGTAGGTCCAGGCATGGGAAGGGGAGCGGGGACCTCTGTGTCTGCATCTCATTAAGTAACCAGGCCCAGGAGCTTCTGCAATTCTTTGCTCAGAGAGCTCATCACCAGTTTGCTTCTCTGCTGGAGATATTCACTTTACTTTGTCAGAGTGGCTGTCTGTGTTACTGAGCTCTTAGGTCAATTTACCAGATCCTGTACCCAATGCGCAATGGGGCAGGTAGTATGTACTCAAACCTCAGCAGGTCCCATGATGGTTTCAGTAGCCAGGAGAGCTTCACAAACAACATTCACTTGTTCTATGGAGCTTCTGCTCCCTTCCAGTGGGACCAGAAGCCAATTGGCACCCTGGTGCTTCCTTGCTGTTGCCAGAGACCCCATGCATAGCCCTCAGAGGTGACATGTATGTCCAAATTACATGCCTGAGATTGATCTATGACCCCAGTGCTTGCACAGTCTTTACTGCTTGTTTAGCAGCCTTAAAGGCCAGGTCAGTCTCTTCCCCCCAATCCCAGGTGGCTCCTTTGTGTGTTAGGTGATGTAGAGGGCACACTGGCTGAGCTAAGTGTAGTATAAAAACCTGCCAATATCCTAACAACCCTAAAAATTCCTGTAATAGCTTTGGCTTTTGGGGGATGGGGAACCTTGAATCTTATCTATAATGGCAGCAGGCATCACCTTTGTCTTACCCTACCAAACAACACCCAAGAATTTCACAGACCATCCACGTCCCTGGATTTTGTTGGAATCCTCTGCCCATCCTCAGCCAACAACAGAGGAGCAGAGTGTTCTAACTCTGTAAGAGAATCAGAGGTTACCATGATGTCATCAGTGTAATGATGCAGTTTCATAGAGGATGGTGTAGTCCATGCAACCACAAGGCCATGACAAACAGTAGGGCTATGCAAGTAATCCTGGGGCAAAACAATAAGCGTCCACTGCTAGCCTTCCCAGGTGAAGGCAGCCTAATCCTGGCTATTGGGATGTAAGCCTATTGAGAAGAAGGCACTGGCTAAATCTAGTACATAATGGTATGTGCCCAGCTCATGGATGAGCTGGTCTAGGAGGCTAGCTATGTTAGGCATGTCTCCAAAGAGAGGGGGAATTACCTTATTTAGTTCCCTATATCTACAGTTATGTGCCATGCTCTATCTGCTTTATGGACTGGCCACAAAGGTGAGTTGTAAGGACTGTGTGCCAGTCTGATGATATTCTCCCTAGCCAACTCTTCTGTGGTCTCCCCAGTTTCCTTATGGCCATCTGGAAGGTGGTATTGTTTGGTGGCCACTACTCTATGGGGAGTGGGAGGTAACACATGGCAGCGTTTGGCATGCCCCCCCTAAAAAACAGCCTTCACAACCTATAGCAGAGTCGAAACTCACCCATGGTGGTCATTAAGTACATGCTGGCTAGAATGTCAATTCCTAGGACATACTCTGGAATAGGGGAAACATATGCCTTATAGGGGCATGGTGGTAAATACCCTATCTCAAGGGTTAATGTCACAGCTCCCATGAATAGATTGTCCTCCATAGCCATCAATGACATTCTGGGTCCTCTAAACATCTCTGAATTACCATAAGTAAGAGTACATTTTGTACCAGTATCAACTAAAGCCAACACTCTTTGTACATTCTTTGAGGACCAATAAATAGCAAGTTGTACATGTGGACTCCAGTCCCCACTGGGTCCCTGTAAGCAGGTCCCTAGGCCATCCCCCTATGCAAAGGTCCCTCCCCATGGACCATCCTCTGGGTAGGCCAATAGCAACTCTACAAGTGGAACAGCCATAAAGTTAACCAAACAGGGTGTTGGCTCTGGGGGTGCCAATGGAACTGTCTTGTTGGATGATGTCCATTCCACCGTTTGCACAGATATCACTATAGGCTGGAACTCTTGCTCAGGTTTCAGTTGCTGCCACAGGCTTACAAAGACACAGTGGGCTTTTTGTCTATTTTGTCTTTGCCTACCCTGTCCTTTACCAGGTCATTCCATAGCTGTTTGCAGATTAGCCTCACATGAGCCTTTCTGCTTACTTTTCACAGTTAAATTCTCTCCTTTTTTTCCTTCTTTGTCCTTTTTTTCTATAGGTCTTATTCCTTTCTGTGTCTCAGTAATTCTACTTTCCTTAAGTCACCAACTGTCTGTGCTACTTCCTGTACATGATCACCCACCTTGGTCGACAAAATAGGTATCAGGGTGCCAAAGTAACTCAGAGGTGCTGTCTGCACAACCTGATCCCTCATTCCTGCAGTAAACCTCTCCATATCTGGCCCATTAGACTGTGGGTTATAGATGGTGTGTCCCATGCCTAGTTTCCGGATGAACTGCTAGAGCTCCAAGAAACTGGTCCAGTGTGGATTAGAAGAGGGTAGAGCTCTCTCATTAGGCCACACTGCTCTGCAGCCAGCCACTGGCCACAAGAGAAAGGTATCTTGAGTTCTGGCCCCATGGATCCTAAAGAGGGATGGGTGGTGACAGAAGACTTATATTTCAAATCATCCCCAGTAAGCAAAATGCCATCAGCCCCTGTTTCCCACAGCCACACTAGCCACCCTGCAATCGATTCAAACACCTCTGTCTGAAGTTTGCAGCCAACTCTACTAGTTTGGTGGGGGTATGTGGGCACACCATGGTAAGCAAGGTCTGCTGGGAAGGTGGTACTTAAACACCCTGTGGCACCCATGGCTGTTGGGTCTTAATCTTCTGTATCAAAATAGGATAAGCCATAACTTTCCTTCTTCTAACTTCATATCCTCCCCATCCTCATCCACGATGATCTCTCCATCTAGTTACTTTCACTTTCAGCCGTAGGATCCCCACTTGTGGGGATTGCAATCATACTGTGCCACAATTACTCGTATATGGGTGGGTGCTAGTTAGCCTCCACCCACCCCCCCCCATACCCTGGCAAGTGGCATGCTAGGTCATACAATGGTCTTTTCTAACTCTCTCCCTAGGATGTCCTTATTATCTTCTGGTAAAAGACACGTAGCCCTTTCTAGTTCCAGTCTCTCTTCTAAATGTGCAGCGTGTGCTTCTGCCTCTATCTGCTTCTCAGTCATATTCTGCAGCACTGGCAGCATCAGCCAAACAAAGGCAGTGGTAGCATGGCAGAGGTTTTTATTTTTCCCTAGGGCGCAATGCACTCTGACATGCTGCAAGGCCTGTAGGATGCCAATGGGAGTTTCAGAGGTGACCCCCAGTCCTGCAGTGGTCCCCAGGAATCAAGAAGGTCTGCCACCTCAAACTACACAAAATTTTCTGGCCAGCCCTGGATTCCTCCCGGCAATCCCCTCAATCCGCATAGTGTTGTCCACGGTCGACAAAACTCGGGGTTTTTTGGAGTATCCGAATCCTGCTGCCTACACCAAATGTAATGTAGGAGATCAAACCTGGGGATCTCAACCACTTGTTTGGATAAACCGAAAAAACCACAAGGAGGACTTCGTAGAGCAGACATAGCCTTTATTACTCACATTACAGGGAGCACCTATGGCAACAAATTGGCAAAGCAGGACAACCCCCCAACCCCCTGACCCCGTCTGAGGCTCATTATAATGGGCTCTAGACAAAGGTGTCATGGGTCCAAGTTGCACAAACCTGCATCTAGTCTGGAATCACAGTACATCAGTGTATACATGCAGGAGGGAAAGGTCAAGAAGCAGTCACCAGACAGGAAACCCATCCTCAAGGAAGATAAGGAGGGAACTACATTCTATTCCTCAGGACAATACACATTCTTTCTGGCCAGGGGTATGGGCCATGTCCAGCATTAACCCCACACCACCCCATTTATCTATAGTAGTATAAATTCTTTCAAAACAACTTACATCTTTCTTCCCCAAACTTGCAGTATAAAGGAGCCCAGCAACCCCAGTATCACAAACATATTTGTCTTTTCCACCTACTCCTGCTGCTGGTGGTTCAGATGGCATGCCCCAGGACCTGGTCCTATTCTGGCTAGTATTTGGCTCAATAAGCCCTCTCAGAAAAGCTTTTGGCTGTGAAAGTTTCTCATTTAACACTCCCAAATCAGATAATCCAAAATCATTTCTATTTAGCTTTACAAAAACAGTTTATCTTCTTAATAAGTTTTGCATTGTCTAATATAATATTTGCTTGCTTCTCCTATGCTGATTGGCCACTGTAAGGAAATACCTACCAGAGACATATTTGGCATGAAGAAACCACCCTGGAGTTCTGAATAGTTAATGTGTTATCCCTTCAAGGGCACTGCTTCAAAGTCCTATGGAAAGATGAAAGGAAGGGGGGAAGGGAGGAGATATAACCAGAAAGGAAGTAAGCAGTCAAGATTTGGGAGGGGTAAGCAAAACATTACTGAATAATTGTGCCTTTTAATGCAAACTGGCTTTGATTAAGAGCCAGAAAACAACTGAGTTTAAGGGCAGAGCACAGAACAGTGGATTTGTTGGACATATGTGGGTGGGTTTTCAACTTAAAAAATGAACTTTTCTATAAAGAGAGCAGCTCATTCAGAAAGGGTGGGCTTGTGTGACTTGTGGTTCCCCAACACTGGCTGTGTTTAAGCCCAAGTGGCATTATCTTTTGAGAAAAGTAGTAAATGTATCCTTCAGTTTGAAAATTGTTATTAAAGCTTACTCTGTACAAAACATGTGCTGAATATGAAGAGGAATCAAATTGAGATATTCTCTCTGCCACTTGTCAAAGTTGTGTTCCTTACACTTCAATGGGTACACACTTTCCCCTGGGAATACTGTTAAAATGCAGATTTCAGTTCTACAGGATGAGGGCCAAATTTTGGATTTGGAACAAGCTCCTAAGTGAGCCAGTGCTGATGGTCTGTATAACACATGTTGAGCACAATGGTTGCAAGTAGAGAACGAAACACTCATATAATTATAATGCAGAGTAAGACTTACATGCAGAGACTTAATGCAGAGTAAATACCACTAATTATCAGTAAAGGCCTGGATTTGTACCAAACCCAGGACTGTCTTTGCCCTTTTCTGCCTAGTATTCCTTCTGTTGTTTTTGTTGTTGCTCTCCTTCTTGAATTTAATTTCTTTGGGGGTTGCTCATTGCATATATTGTTTCTTAGCTTGGAATAGCTTTCTCATTCTTTTTAGACTGACATTTTACTGATTTAAAGTTTATCTACTGATCACTCCTTCCCTGGGCCCCCAGTTGGGCTGAAGGTTCCCTAGAGCACGTAAAGTGTTAACCATGAGCAATCCAGCCTTAAGTGGGAAGTCTGGTTTCTTATTTCCTCCAGAAATCCACCTTTCAGGGTAGCCTATGACAAAGAAACCGATGAAGGGGCCAGGAAGAGAGCAGCGCCACTCCTCCTGTTACTGAACACCAGAGCCAGTGTGGCAGCCTCGAGTGTCATTCGGAGCTGTCATTCCTGTCCTCTACACGGCAGGCCTAGGGACTCAGCGAACCGTTTCCGGACCAGTCCCGCAAGCTGGTGGCTCCAGTTCAGCCCGCAACTGACTGCAGGCGAGCGCCCCAGCCGGGCGCTGGAGGCTGCGGTGGGCTGTCCATCACGTGAGGGGGGCGGTGGCTAGGGAGGTTGGCGAGCGCAGGCGCAGCGCTGCACAGCACTGCTAACAAGGTTGGGGCGGTCCACATGGCTGGCCTTGTGGCCATTTTAGGAGGAAACCCAGTTCCCTAGCCCTGGGCGCAGTTTCAATTTCAATAACTTTATTGGTGGCCTTATCGTCAGAACACCCATCGCACCGGCAGCCAGGGGAGGAGGGAGCTCAACTCGGAAGGTGACTGGAATGTGGGCGTGGGCGCGGGCGTGGGCGCAGGCATGGGCGCGGGTATGCAGGGGAGTCCCCGAAAGCGGGTTTCCTGAGCAGCGCGTAGCGGAGGGTTTCCAGGGTTCCCCACTTTCCTGGAGGATCAGGAGGGAGGGGACACGGAACACGTCTTCCCTGAGGCGGGGATTCCCTTAACCCGGTCCCCAGATGACGGGGCAGGGACAGGGGTGCCTCTGACTTTGCCGCCGGGTGTTTTTTGTTCCGTGTTGTTCCCCACGGCAGGTGGTCTCCGACTGGAGCTGCATCCATGGGAAACACCACCAGCGACCGGGTGGCGGGGGACCGCCATGGCACCAAGGCTGCACGCGCTGAGGGCGCCAGCGGCCATGGCCTGGACAGGGAGCATAAGATCATGGTGGGCAGCACAGATGACCCCAGCCTCTTCAGCCTACCGGACTCCAAGGTGAGCGTCCTCACGACCCCAGTTGGTGGCGGTTCTGCAGCGGTCTGGGTGTCAGGGTTCCTCCTCCCTTTCTTAGTTCTTATCACACTGACCTGGGGTTACGGTTTCTTAAATTAAAGGGATTTTTCGGGAACGAGGATGTTGGATGGCAATTTCTCTTGCAGTACTGCCTCAAAATAGAAGTAAAAGTTTTTGTTTTCCGACTAATCTGTTGGCCACATTTTCAGGATGAGGACAGTAGGACCCCCCATCCCGCCCCCGTCTTCGGTTCTCCTAACAGGCAGGGTGTCCTCTTCTAGAGTATGGATGAATATATAGGTTGTAAGAGCTGGTGGAAAACTTCAGTTTCTCACATTTGCCCCGAGGTGGGTAAATGAAAGGTTTTTTTCCTGACAACTTACACGTATCAGTATCTTTTGTGACCTTCTAAGAGCTCAGCACTTCTGATCCTATTCCCGTTTGGCTTGACTGTAAGCAACAACCACTTGCTTATTTGAACACTTTCTCTTAGCCTCAGAGATCAATAAAGGACATCGCTGCTCAGTTTTTGTCTCATATTCTATAGCAGTGGTGGCTAAGGTTGTGCTTCTTCCACAGTGGCAGAGCAAATAATTCCAGGCTTTCTCCTTTTCCCAGTAGTACTTAGTAATGTTACCATGGCGGAAAACAACCACCCATAGCCTCTCAGAAGACCTCAATCTCAGTTCCAAGGACTTTCAGGGAAACAGCACCTTGTGTTCACTCTACAGAAAGGCTAAGCAGAGCTGACAATGTGATTATCATTCAAATATTTCTAATCACTTTTACAGCTGTTAGCATTAAATTAAATGCATTACAGCCAACTGGGATGAAGTAGAAAAATGGAGGGATTGAGGAGATTGGAGTGTGTTTGATGTTTCTTTTCTCTTTCACAAAGTAGAGAATGATTTTCCAAGTTGGTAGCACATGGAATTTGGTTATCTTTTTGGATCCCAATTGAGAACATAACCAGAGAAAGTGGGAGTGAGGATGATAAAATGACCTTTTGGGGGGATTTCTTCTCTGTTCCTCTCTTCTCCCACATCAAGACTTCTTTCTCATCATTTGGGCTGTCCACCCAACCATCTGAATTTACTTTGTCAAGGTGATCTACCTCACTGTATTTTTACCCTTTTCTTACATTAATGACTCAGGACTTAAGTACAGTGCAGTTGTCAAACCCAGTAATCCATGTCCTGAATAAAAGTCAGATTGCTTTTCTGAAATGGAGCCTATTTTGGATCATTCTTTCCTTTATCTCAGTCTTGCCATTTGTGAAATAATAAGATTGGTTCAGATAATTCCGAAAGTCTCTTCCAAATCTAAGATTTTATAGTTCTCAAACTATTGTCTCTACTTTTTCTCTCAATGTTTTACTTAAACATTTTAAACTGTAATTCTAATTGTTTTGTCTCTTTTCCTGATGACTTTGCTGACTATTTAACTTGGAATAAACAGTCTTTCTGCTAGTTAGCTGTACTCCTGCTAACACAGAAGTGTATGTCAAACCTGGAAGGACTTCCTTCCAAAGCTTAGGCATATCACTAGTTTGTAGCTCTCAAATTTTAAATTGAAAATCCTATATCATAAAAGTAACTGATAGAAACAGTGGTAGTGAGGCCTGTGTTGCTTCCAGTGCTTGCCTTCTTTAGCTCTCAATTCTGTTTGCACATTAAAGTCACCTGAGATTTGTTTAAACATTTGTTGGAAAATTTGAAACATTTTTCATGTTTCAAAGTATAGGGAGAAGAGTCTAATGAATTACTAAATACCTGTCACCCAGTTTAAACAATGATCAACTCATGCATGAATTTATTTCATTTATACCCAGTTCACTCCCACCAATTATTTTGAAGCAAATTCTAGACTTACCAAATATTATTTTATCTAAATATTTTAGAATGTATCTCTAAAGATGAGGGGGCTTTTTCTTTGTTTAATATGTCATAGCATTATTATATGGGAAACTTAAAGAGATTCCCAGGCCCTATATCTAATTATAATCTGAGGAATATTCTTAGGCATATGTTGAAATTTTTGTAATTCTAATGCAGCCTGTCCAACAAGAGTGCATTCATTGTTTTAAGAATATGGAGATCAGGTTTTCTCTTAAGCCACTTATATAATGAGAAAGTCCCTTCAATTCTCTTTCTGTGTTTACCTCAGATTGTGCTGTGACTGGTGTCTGAGTCCAGTTTCAATGAATATTGAGTGGCAGTGTGGAAGGTAGAATACCCCAGCCATTTTGAAAATAAAGCCCAAATGAATAAGCCAGTCCTATTTTTAAACCCAGTTTATTTTATTTGGTAATATTTTGATTAGATACTGTACAGTCTTTTTTACCTATTTACCAACATCATTTAAGCCAGTGCAAACTGGAGATCAGCAAACTTTTTCTGTAAGGGACCAGATACTAAATGTTTTAAACTTTATGGCCATAGAGTTTCTTAAAACTACCCAGTTGTGCCACTGTAGCATGAAAGTAGCTGTAGATACTAAGTAAGTAAATAAATAACTGCTATTTTCCAATAAAACTTTATGTAAGTATCTGGCTCACTGGCTATATTTTGCTAATTCTTCTTGTAAAGAATGGTTTGTGGCATAGAGACTATTCCAGACATGACCTCTGTCTGTCCCACCAGCTAGATCCACCTCCATCCAGCCCAGAACAAAGATTGCTTCCTATAAATACCCTCAGAGGCTTTCTGATCGACCCCTGCCCTGTGCCCCAGATGTGCTGGTCCCCAGGCACTAAGGCTGTTTCCCCTTATCTGGGGCAGCTCTTGCCCCAGTACCTCTATCCATTCTGCTCTGTTCTGCATAAGTCTTTAGTGTCTGCTCTACCAGGTTTGTAATATATCTACATTGGCAAATCTTGCTGATGCCCAAGATATGAGCCTCATGTTAAGTTCCCTTAATAAACTCTTGATGTAATGATGGCATTGTCAGCCTCTTCAGTCTCTCACTGCCAGGAATTTTTCCCAACATGGTAATGAAAAGACTAGGTAAGGAGTCAGTTTTTAGAATCCTGCAGAACTCATTTAATATTGGAACTGCTTTTGTTGAAGGAAGTTGTGTTTTTTTTTGTTTTTTGGGGTTTTTTTGCTGCATTATATAGTAGTCCTATTTTTTTTTTCCGGATCATATGGTAGTCCTATTTTTTTTT
>JAPYXV010002060.1:0-13492 GCA_028533065.1 Trachops cirrhosus | reverse complement strand
GAAATCAGCTGACAGTCTGATGGGAACTCCTTTGTAGGTGACTGTCTCCTTATCTCTTGCTGCTTCTAGGATTCTCTCCTTCATTTTTACCTTGGCTAATGTAATTATGATGTGCCTTGGTGTGTTCTTCCTTGGGTTCAACTTCCTTGGGACTCTGAGCTTCCTGGACTTCCTGGAAGTCTGTTTTCTTTGCCAGATTAGGGGAGTTCTCCTTTATTATTTGTTCAAATAAGTTTTCCACTTGTTGCTCTTCTTCTTCTCCTTCTGGTACCCCTACAATTCGGATGTTGGAATGTTTGAAGATGTCCTGGAGGTTCCTAAGCCTCTCCTCATTTTTCTGAATTCTTATTTCTTCATTCTTTTCTGTTTGGTTGTTTCTTTCTTCCTTCTGGTCCACACCATTGATTTGAGTCCCAGTTTCCTTCCAATCACTATTGGTTCCCTGTACATTTTCCTTCATTTCACTTAGTATAGCTTTCATTTGTTCATCTAATTTGTGACCAAATTCAACCAATTCTGTGAGCACCCTGATCACCAGTTCTTTGAACTGTGCATCTGATAGGTTGGCTATCTCTTGGTCACTTAGTTGTATTTGCTCTGGAGCTTTGATCTGTTCTATTTGGGCCACTTTTTTTTGTCTTGTCATGCCTGTTATGAATGATGGGGAGAGCCTTAGGTTTTCACCAGGGTGGGGCAACCCAGTTGCCTGGTTGTGATGCTGTGTGTGGGGGCGGGGTCAGAGAGGGAACAATGGTGCTTGTTCTGCTCTCTGTCGGACTTCAGTCCCTTCTGCAGCTTCCTCCAAGCAAACTGGGCCTTTCTGGTTCTAATTGCCATGTGGGTGGGCTTGTGCACATTCTAGGACCCTGTGGGTCTCTCCAACAAACTCTCCTGTGAAGCTGGGAGTCTCTCCCTGTGCCTCAACCCCCATAGGTGTTTTCAATCAGTGCCCCAATGCTCTATTTCCTGGCGCTGGGACCCTGGGTTGCTCGCAGTGCCTCGCTTCACAATCCCTCCTTGCTGGGTCTGCTGGTTGCCACCACGCGCCCGGGGTCTGTCAGCCACCACCTGAATGCCCAGGGTCCACCCTCTATGGTCTTATGCTCCAAGGATGCCTTATGCTCCATTCACACCGCTCTTCATGCCTCAACCCTTCTCCACCTGGCTGCCGGACTTCGCCCCTCCTACCAGTCTGGATGAACGTGTCTATTTTAACTCCTTGGTTGTCCGACTTCCATATAGGTCAATTTTCTGTCACTTCTGGTTGTCATTCTGTTTCTAAATTGTTGTTGTCCCTATCTTGGTTGTGTGAGGAGGCATGGTGAGTCTACCTACGCCTCCATCTTGGCCGGAAGTCACTTATTTCTTTCTAGATCTCATTGTTTAGTGAAACCTGGATAGACTGTCAGTTTCCTTCAACAAGAAGACAGCAGTGTGTGAAACCAGGGAGTTTTAAAAGTAGGGTATCATCTTGGATATTTCTACACACAACTGAAAGTGCATCATGCAGGAATGGTTCAAACATGCCTAAACCCATCCCTGAGTCCTAGCAAACTACCTCATGAAAAGGATGCTCAGTTATTTTGGATATGGATAAAATCAGTTTAATATCTTTTTTGAAAGAAGGAAAAGGGCTTAAAATATTCTTTTAAATGTTTGTAGCTGTTGAAATCATTATCATTAGAAAATAGTTCTGTGTATTTCCTCTCACATTAGTGTGTGTAGCATGTAAACACCACATTTTTTTTCAGTTTTGGTAAAATGATCATAAGTACACAAAATGAGAACAAATTTGATATTAAGTTTTTTTAAAAAATCCTTTAAAATGAGATGCGTTTAAAAGCACCAAGGTTGAGAAAATGGTAAAAAGGCAGAAACAGAAAATTTACAAAAGAACACATGGAAATTACCCATAAATAAGCTTCTGGCCAAGATGGAACCATAGGTACATATGCTTGCTTCCTCCCACAACCGAAAAAAGGACAACAACAAATTTAAAAACAAAAACAACCAGAACTTCCAGAAAATTAAACCGTGCAGAAGTCTGACAACCAAGGAGTTAAAAAAGAAACATTCATCCAGACTGGTAGGAGGGGTGGAGGTGGGCAGCTGGGGTGGAGACAATGCACTGAAAGACAACAGACCATGCCAGCAAGGTGGCAGCTGGTGGAGTGGGTGGTCCCACATTCACGTGCGGATAAACCGGGAGGAACAACTGGGGAATGAGACAGACTGCGCAACCCAGGATTCCAGCATGGGAAAAGAAAACCTCAAAACCTCTTACTGAAAAAATCTGTGGGGGTTGCTGTAGGGGGAGAAACTCCCAGCCTCACAGGAGATTTCACTGGAGAGACCCACAGGGTCCTACAATGTACACAAACCCACCCATGCCCAAATCTTGATGTGATACCCACCTGGGAATCAGCAAGAGAAGGGCCCAATTTGCTTGTGGGTAGCAGACAAAGTGACTAAAAGCTGGGTGAGAGCCAAGCAAGTGACATTGTTCCCTGTCTGACCTCTCTGCCTCATACAGTGCAACAGTGGTAATGAAATGGGTTGCCCCACCCTGGCAAACACCTAAGGTTCTACGCCTTGCAATGTAACGGATGCACCAAGACAAAGAAATATGCCCCAAATGAAAACACAGATGAAACTCGAGAAAAAGAACTAAGTGACAAAGAGATAGCCAACCTATCAGATGCAGAGTTCAAAACACTGGTAATCAGGAAGCTCACAGAAATGGTTAAGTAGGGATGCAAAATAGAGAAAGAAGTGAGGGTTATGCAAAATGAAATAAAGAAAAATATTCAGGGAACCAAGAGTGAAGGGAAGGAAACCAGGACTCATATCAATGATTTGGAATAGATGGAAGAAATAAACATTCAACCAGAATAGAATGAAGAAACAAGAATTTTAAAAAAATGAGGAGAGGCTTAGGAACCCCCCAGGACAACTTTGAACATTCCAACATCCAAATCATAGGGGTGCCAGAAGAGAAGAGGAAGAACAAGAAATTGAAAACTCATTTGAACAAAATAATGAAGGAAAACTTCCTTAATCTGGCAAAGGAAATAGACTTCTAGGAAGTCCAGGAAGCTCAGAGAGTTCCAAAGAAGTTGGACCCAAAGGAGGAACACACCAAGACAAACCATAATTACATTACCCAAGATTAAAGGTAAGGAGAGAATCTTAAAAGCAGCAAGAGAAAAGGAGAGAGGTATCTACAAAGGTGTTCTCATTAGACTATCAGCTGATTTCCCCGAAGAAACCTTGCAGGTAGGAAGGGGCTGAAAAGAAGTATTCCAAGTCATGAAAGGCAAGAACCTACATCCTAGATTACTTTCTCCAGCAAAGCCACCATTTAGAATGGAAGGGCAGATAAAGTGTTTCCCAGATAAGGTCAAGTTGAAGAAGTTCATCATCACCAAGCCCTTATTATATATAAAATGTTAAAAGGACTTATCTAAGAAAAAGAAGATCATCAAAACTACGAACAGTAAAATGACAACAAACTCACAACTATCAACAACTGAACCTAAAAACAAAAACAGAAACAAACTAAGCAAACAACTGGAACATGAACAGAATAACAGAAATGGAGATCACATGCAGGGTTATCAGTTGGGAGGGGGCAGGGGGAGACTGGGGGAAATGTTACAGGGAATAAGAAGCATAATTTGTAGGTACAAAATAGACAGAGGGAGGGTAAGAATAGGAAATAAAGAAGCCAAAGAGCTTATATATGTGACCCATGGACATGAACTAAGGGGGGGAATGGAGGTGGGGGGGTGCAGGGAAGAGGGGGATAAAGGAGAGAAAAATTGAGGTAACTGTAATAGCATAATCAACAAAATATATTAAAAAAAGAAAATGACCCATAAATATATTAAAAATATTCAAACTCACTAAGTATAAAAGAAGTGCAAATTAAACACTAGTCAGAGTGGCAAATATAAAAAAAATATGCAACACAATCTTTTGGCAAGGCTGTGGAGAAGCAGGCACTCTAACATATTGGTGGTGGGAATGCAAACTGGTGCAACCATTCAGAAGGAAGTTTTGGAATACCAAACAAAACTATTTATGCAGTTATCATTTGACCCAGTAATGTGACTTCTACAAATTTATCCTAAAAATATACCTCAAACAATGCAAATATATATATATATATACATGAAGTTATTCATAGCAGCATTCATAATAAAGCATCATATACCAAAAATGTTGCATATCTTCTTCCTTCTTCAATATTAAAATGGTTGCACAAAAATTTACCAATTTTGGTAAGTTTTTAAAAGTTTTTTTAAGTGCAAGCTGATATGTCAGCTGTCATCATACAATTTAACAAAATTGTTTTGAATAAAGTTAAAGAAAACTAAGTGCTCCTAGAGCCATTGTATGGACAAAACTAAATGAAGTTTTTGGCCAACCCAATGGAAATGTGTGTACATGTATACATACATAAATATATTTCCTAGTCTTTTCCATTGACAAGACACAGAAGCAACAACCCTAGCATCAATGAACATTCCTCATGCCCAAATCTTGATGTGTAAATACTATTTTCCAATACAAAAGAACCAGAGTTCATTGGAGAAATGGCTGGCTCCAGAGCTGGGGCAGGGAAAGTACATGCTAAGCCTGGAACACCTTGTGGGGTCAAAAAAGTAAGAAAGGTTCAAAGATGGATGAGAGACAGGACCCTAGAACCCACCTGGTAGCTCTCCCAGTGGCCAAGTCTGAGACAAGTTGAGAAACAAAATAATGTTAATATTAGGTTATAACTTGTAGACTGAAGTAATTATTCATGAATCCATACTGATATAATTTTTTAAAATTTAAAAATGAGGGGTAAGGGATAGTGCTTTCTTATGGTAGAATTCCCATTAGTGAATGTGGGAGTGATGAAATACAAGATCACTGTTTGGCAGACACCACAGTATTAGTTGTGGCAGTTAAGACATTCATGGATGGAGGCTAAAATGAGTAGTATGTTTCTCATACTCTAAAGTATGGGGTATTTACATGATCTCAAATTATCTTCCCGCAGGCTACTCATTCATTACAAAGGGAAAAGTAGCAACTTTATAGTGAGTAAATATGGCAGACTCTATCTTAGTCAAGTGATCAAACTTAATACTATCAGTAATGGGACCTATTGACATTACGTGTCTCTTCATTATCATGCAACGAAGGACACAATATCACGTCTGTGTTATTCCTGCCAAAAACTGCATAATTGGAATCTAATAATGAGAAATTATCAGACAAATAAGCAAAGGAAGGGATATGCTACAATATAACTGGCCAGTACTCGTTTAAAAGTGTCAGGATCATGAGTGACAAATAAAGCCTAAAGAAAAATTCCAGGTGGATGGAGATCCAGGAGATGTGATGACTAAATGCCATTTTGGATCCTGAATTGAATCCTGGAACACAAAAGGGACTGTCAATGCTCTTTAGCCAGAGCCCAACATGAGCACATCTGTAGCTGGACAGGTTGGGCTTGTTAGCCTGGGAGAAGGCACACCATGGGAACTGTGGGGTGTTTCAATAAGAAACTTTCAGGAAAAAATGTTTGTATTTTGGTTGGGTGATTCAGAGGAGGATCAAGGAGACAGAAGTGTTCCAGAAAGTGGAGACAACTCTATGACTTGGTATATTAATAAATCTTATCTGTAGGTTCTGTAGAGCAAGGCTAACCCTGCAATAGCCAAAGCACCAGCAGTCACTCACATTAGCCAGGAAAGAAAAACTTTGGCCTTTTGTGACTTGGAGAATGTTTGAAGTTCATCTGCATTCAAATATAATTATGGAATGCTAGTGTTTTTATATTGATCCATTATGGTCACAGAGTAGCCTTATCTGGTGTTGATCCTCTGTGAGACTTTATGTACAAGACAAAAAAAAGACCTGGTGTGACTAACAACATGGATGGACCTTGGGGGCATTGTGCTAAATGAAGTAAGTTGGATGGAAAAGACAAGTACAATATGATCTCGCTTATATGTGGAATCTAAAACAAACAAGCCAAATTTATAGATACAGAGAAACAGATTGGTGGTTGTCAGAGGTGGGGTTTGGGGATGGGTAGAAAGGATGAAGAGAATCAAAAGATACAAACTTCCAATTGTAAAATTAAGTTCTGAGGATGTAATGTACAGCATGGTGACAGCAGTTAATAATACTGTATTGTAATATTTGAGAGTTGCTAAGAGAATAAATCTTAAAAGTTCTTACACAAGAAAAAAATTTGTAACTGGGCAGTGATGGATGTTAACTAGACTTATTGTGGTGATCATCTTGCAACATATTCAAATATCAAATCATTATGTTGCATAACATAGTATTATGCATCCATTATACCTCAATTAATAAAAAAGGCAGACCTGGTCCGTTTGCCAGGCCAGCTTGCAGCAGCACTGAAGCCTTGATGACAGCATCTGGCCAGCTCCCAGATGGTGAGGGCTGCTTTTTTTCTTCCTCAGTGTATTAGTGGAACAATTGACCAAATTTGAAAAAGATCTGTAGATTAATTAGCTAATAGTAGTTTATCAACATTAATTTCCTGGTTTTCATATTTGTACTATATTATGTAAAACGTTAAGAAGTGGGAAGCTGGGGGTAGGGTATATGGGGATTCTGTGTGCTATTTATTTTATAGCTCTATTGAGATATATTTTGTAAAGTATAAAATTCACTCATTTAAAATGTACAGTCCAGTGATTTTAGGATATTCATAATTGCACATGACCATAACCTAATTTTAGAATATCTTAGCACATACTCCCTAAAAAATCCCCATATTCATTAGTAGTCAGTCACTTCTCATTTCTACTCACCTTCCCCAGTTCCAAACAAGCCCTAACCTGTTTTTTGTTTCTGTTGGTTTGCTTATTCTAGACCTTTCATGTAAATGGATTCATAGAACATATAGTCTTTTGTGACTGACTTCTTTCAGTTAAAATAATGAGTTTAAGATTCATCCATGTTGTAGCTTGAATCAGTACATAGTTACTGCTGAATAATGTGTGGATATACCATTTTGCGTTTATCCATTCATTGGCTGATGGACAGTAAGGTTGTTTCTACTTTTTGGGTTACTAGGAATTATGTTCCTATTACTATTTGTGCACAGGTTTTTTAAAAAAAACATATTTTATTGATTTTGCTATTACAGTTCTCCCATTTTTCCTCCCCTTTATTCCCCTCTGCCCTATACTCCCCCCACCTTATTATTCCACCCATCTTATCCCATCATCCACCCCATCTTATTTCATGTCCATGGGTCATAGATATAAGGTCTTTGGCTTCTCCATTTCCCATACTATTCTTAACCTCCCTCTGTCTATTTTGTACCTACCATTGATGCTTCTTATTTCCTGTACCCTTTCCCCCATTCTACTCCCTCCAACTCCCTGCTGATAACCCCCCATATGATCTCTATTTCTGTGAATCTGTTCCTGTTCTAGTTGTTTGCATAGTTAGTTTTTGTTTTTGTTTTTGTTCAGTTGTTGATAATTCTGAATTTGTTGTCATTTTACTGTTTATAGTTTTGATGATCTTCTTTTTCTTAGATAAGTCCCTTTAACATTTTATATAATAAGGGCTTGGTGATGATGAACTCCTTTAACTTGACCTTATCTGAGAAGCACTTTATCTGCCCTTTCATTTTAAATGATAGCTTTGCTGGATAGAGTAATCTTGGATTTAGGTCCTTGCCTTTCATGACTTGGAATACTTCTTTCCAGCCCCCTCTTGCCTGCAAGGTTTCTTTGGAGAAATCAGCTGATGGTCTTATGGGAACTTTCTGGTAACTTATAGGTAACTTATGGAAACTTATAGGTAACTGTCTCCTTTTCTCTTGCTGCTTTTAAGATTCTCTCCTTCTCTTTAATCTTGGATAATGTAATTATGATGTGCCTTGGTGTGTGCTTCCTTGGGTCTGAGTTTTTTGGCACTCTCTGAGCTTCCTGGACTTCCTAGAAGTCCATTTCCTTTGCCAGATCAGGGAAGTTCTCCATTATTTTTTGAAATAAGTTTTCAATTTCTTGCTCTTTCTCTTCTCCTTCTGGCACCTGTATGATTCAGATGTTTGAATGTTCAAAGTTGTCCTGGGGAGTTCCTAAGCCTCTCCTCATTTTTTTGAATTCCTGTTTCTTCATTCTGTTCCAGTTGAATATTTATTTCTTCCTTCTGCTCCAAATCATTGATTTAAGTCCCAGTTTCCTTCCCTTCATTGTTCCATTACCCATTTATTTCAAAAGAAACAATAATATATTCTCTATCATTTATAATGTGACCTATATTTACATAAAGCACTTTTACTCTATCAGAAATAAAGTTCACCTTTTTCCATTCTGGGCTTGTCACCAGAGTATGGCATGTGGCTGCTATATATCACATCGTCTTTTCTATTGTACTGTTTTCTGTTGTACTTTAATTTGTTGTCTTACTTCCTCCAGTGTGTGTCTTTGTATGTGTCACTACATCTAGCTTACACTTACAATGATAAAAGATTTTTAATAATTGATTGTTAAATGATGAATGAACAAATAAGCATTGTGACATTTACTATATGTATTAAATATATATGTATATTTATCAGCAACTTATTTAATTCTTTGGTTTTTTATTTACTGTCCACTCTAAACATATATAAGCATTTAATGCTTAATTTTGTGGTTTATATGGATCATGAAAAATTCAAACAAAACTGTGAAGTAAGACAGAAAGTGGTTGGCAGAGGTTCAGGGGAGGAGTTTCTAAAAAAGAAAATATTCTGGATCAGATAGTGGTGATGGTCACATAGCTTTGTCACCCCAAATGATACCCCAAATCATGAAATTGTACTTTAGGGCAGTGAATTTTATGGTATGCAAATTATCCTCAATTTTTAAAAAGCTTGAGTTAGAAGTCCTTTTCTTCTCATTCTTAAAAAGAAAATCAAAAGCTGGAGCTAAACTCTATATTCCATGCATTTTTTTTTAACCGGCATCTGGTGTAAGGAGAGTTCTAGAATTGTTGTTCCTGTCAAACAAAGGACCAGCTTCTTGTGAAATTATAATCAACTAACATTCTTCTAACCAAAAATTGACAATTATGTAAACATTTTCATAGAAAAATTAATAACATTTCCAGATGTGAATGAGGACAAAATATTTATATTTTCAACTAGCTTTTATCACATCCTGTGTAAATAAATCTTAATTTCCTTTGCTTTTACTCTGGGCCCCTTGCTGTAAACAATGTTAGAAATCATGGCATTTCTCCAGATGAAGTAATATCCTAAAAGGAATGTGATGCCAAATATCATTTTTACTTATTACCTTTTGTTTTTAATTAAAGCTAACAAACTAAATACGCATCATTAAGCTTAATTGAAATAGAAGACCAGAGAGTCTGTGTCTTCCAAATGTGGCAGAACCCGTGCTGACCAAAGCGTAGAACAGAAGAGCTGCCATAGGTACCCCTTAAACATTCTCTCAGGGAGAGGGAAAATGAGATAAATAAAGACCAAATGATTTACAACTCACTTGGTAAAGGAGAAGATAAATATTATAAAACTAGGTTTTTTTTGAAATCTATGTCTATGGTTAGATCCTCATCCACTTTCAGTTCATGCCTGCAACTTAAGATACATTTCTAGAAGGTAAATGGAGAATATGTTTTTATGGCAATGAGTAAGTGCTACAGAAGAGACTGTGAAATTCCCTGGGCAAATGTTATCTTTATTATGGGGCTCCTAATTTTAGATTAAATTTCTGTCTGTGTGAAGCAAGATGGAAGATTCTCCATTTCTTGGGGAAACACTGTCTCCATATCCAATGGTTGTAGGCTTGCAGGTAGACCCAGCTTTCTTCATGAAACTTGATAACCCTCATTAGGGGGAGACCATGTGTAGGTTTCAGGTAACTGAACCCACTTACTTGCCATTCTTTCCCAGACAAAACAAGAATTAATAAACAAGAGCCTGAGGACCTGGATATAAATAGCCCTTCAAAATAACCAGAATCCAGGACTTAAACAGGGTTGAGATCTCTTTCTGTTTCTCATCTTTGTTCTCTTTGACTGCAGACTGGCCTTCTCTGAAGTAGGGAGTGAGCATATGGTTCTGGGTAGACCAAACTGTGTCAGGTGGCAGTATTCCTCTCTGCAGGCTGTCACAAAAACCACAGAGATTCAACCTATGATACTACAAGCTTCCCTGGCACTTGGGAGAAGTATGCTGAAGAAGGCACAGTTGCCCTAGCATGTCCCATGGTCCCTGTGGAATGACTCAATAGGAACCTGGGATCTTGGCTGTGTGTACCTGGCTTCACTGGCATGATGGCATTCTCAGATGTTTTAAGACTGTTGAACTCAGCTCAGTCACTGGACCCTCAAGAGATCTTTAGATCCCTCCCCTAAATCAGGAAAGCTCATTGATTCCTCTTAGCTTTCTCCTCATCCCAAGTAAGAAAGAGAACAAAGTGTATATAAGAAATTGAAGCTGTGGCAGAAGCTTTTGGAGGCTTAGAAAACTTTAATTATTCTGCAAACTTGCCAATTCTTGACAAAGAAAAAAATAAAAAGAATATATAATTAAAACAGTGAGAAACCAAAACTTGAGAATTTCCCTAGAAAAGCTAGTAATTTGTACCCCTTCACACTGAAGAATATTTGTTCCACATTCCAACCTTTTCCTCACATCATGGAGAAATTTAATCTTTGTTTAGGAAGTTGAAAACAATTTAGGATGTCAATGATGGCAAATTATAGTAACCACTTAAAAACTTGACAATTGCAAAATTTTCTCAAGAAAAATTATAAATGTATATTTAAAAAAGTTTTCATTTTGCTTCAAAGTTGCACATGTAAATGATTAAAATTTTTCAAACAATACAGAAGGGTTTATAAAGAAAAGCAAATGCTCCCTCTCCTACTCTTCTATTGTCTCAGTCCTCCACAGAGGGAAATAATTTTCACTCAATTATTTCTGTTTCTGTTTTTAGTTTTCCTGGGACTTATCCCTATGAATCTGACTAATATATTATACTTTTATTTCTTTTTTAAAAGTTTTAAAAAAGATTTTATTTATTTTTATTAGAGGGGAAGGGAGGGAGAAAGAGAGGGAGAGAAGTATCAATGTGTGGTTGCCTCTTGCACGCTCCCTACCCAAGACCTGGCCTGCAACCCAGGCATGTGCCCCAACTAGGAATCAAACCAGCAACCCTTTGGTTCACCATGCACTCAATCCACGGAGCTACACCAGCCAGCCAGAACTATACTTTTATTTCTTTTTTTAAAAAGATTTTATTTATTTATTTTAGACAGAGAGGAAGGAAGGGAGGGAGAAAGAGAGGGAGAGAAACATCAATGTGTGATTGCCTCTCATGCACCCCCTACTAGGGACCTGACCTGGACTGCAACCCAGGCATGTGCCCTGACTGGGAATTGAACTGGCGACCCTTTGGTTCACAGGCTGGTACTCAATCCACTGAGCCACACCAGCCAGGGCTATACTTTTATTTCTTGATTAGTAGTTTTAGTCAATGTCTATGACTTTTTGCATGATGCAGGACTATTATGCACTTACAGCTTTCCCCTTCCTCTGTCCTCTCAGGACAGCCCCAGTATGATTTTTAGTTCCCACTTTAGTTCCTTTATAACTTTGAATGCTATCGGTAGACCTCTATTTTTGTTCTCTCTAATTTAGACAGCATTCCTTGATTTCCTGTTTTGAAAGATGAGAAGTGCAGTGTCCTTACGATTTCCTGCTTTTCTCCTCCCCAGTTCTACCTCCTAACTTCTGCAATCTCTATTTTTACTTTTGTATTTTGAAAGTTGATAAAGCTTACACTCTGTTCTGTAACCATAATTAAATAATTTGTACTTTCCCTAATGGTTGAATCTAAATAGTTCAAAAAGCAATATTAACATGATTGTAACTATTGTTAAAGGCATAACAAAGCTGCATTTTTCAGTATCAATTTAATATGCCCTCAGTAATTGCTGGATACTTTTCTAGCTCTATAATTATTAACCAACTTAGCCCTATGAGGAAGCTCTATTATTAACCTTATTTTATGAGTGATATAACTGCCAGCCAGAGAAGTTAAATGACTTGCCAAAGGTTACAGATTTTGGAATTCTGTTTTCCCTGATAGCTCTTATCTGAAATCTTGACCTCCTTGCTCCAATTTGGATGGATAGTTCTTTTTTCATTGAATTTATTGGGGTTACATTGGTCAATAAAATTATATACTTTCAAGTGTACGGTTCTGCAATACATTATCTGCACATTGCACTGAGTTCTCACCATCCAAAGTCTAGTCTCCTTTTGTCACCATTTATCTTCCCTTTACCCTCTTCCACTTGTCCCCCCTTCACCCTGGTAACCACCATACTGTTGTCTGTGTACATGAGGGTTTTTTTTCCTTCCTTCCTTCTCATCTTTCACCCAGTCCCTTGCCTTCTTTCCCTCTGACAGCTGCCAGTCTGTTCTCTGCATCTGTGAGTCTTTTTCTATATTTTGTTCATTAGATTCCATATTTAAGTGAAACCATATGTTCTCTAGACCTGCTGTGCTTCTAGCCATCTGAAACTTTCCTATTTTTCTCCAAGGTTTTTGGATTCCAAGTCATCTTCCCTAGTTTACTGTCTCATTTGTCTATATCATATTGATTGGGACTTGCTAAGACAGGGGGTGTTGGGAAGTGCATTTTTGGAGTTTTTCCATGTCTGAAAATATTTTGATTCCTCACACTTTTATATTTTAATTAGATTTAGAATTCTATATTTAAAATACATTTTCCTCTGTGGGGTGGGGGGAGGATGAGATAGGAGAGGGTCTCAATGCAAAAGAAGGTTAAAAAAAGGAAGGGGGAAGATATAGAAAAAGAAAAATAGGAAGCAGAAAATAAGATGATAGATTTCCCCCAAATGTATTAATAATCACATTAAATATGTCAGTTAAAACAAAAATTATCAGATCAGATTTTAAAAGTAAACACATAAATCTAGCCATAATTTCTTATCAAAATTTGCCAGACCATAATACACAGAAACTTTAAAAGTCAAGAGATAGATAAAATTCTACCAACCAGCCAACAGTAAGCTAATATTGTTATATTAAAATCAGACATATAATATTACAATGAAGTGAAAGTGGATGAACCTCATCTGTTTATATCAACATGGGTGAGCCCAAAAATACAATGAGTAGAAAAAGCAAGTCAGAAGAGTACATGTGGTATAAAGATATTTATAGAAACTTTATATACAGAATACAGGTTTTATGAAAATACATTTCTTTTTTTAATTAATATATTTTATTGATTATGCTATTACAGTTGTCCCATTTCTCTCCCTTCATTCCCCTCCACCCTGCACATCCTCTCCCACCCACATTCCCCACCTTTAGTTCATGTCCATGTGTCATAAGTTCTTTAGCTTCTACATTTCCCATACTATTCTTGCCCTCCCCCTGGCTATTTTCTACCTACCATCT
>JAPYXV010002058.1:0-13493 GCA_028533065.1 Trachops cirrhosus | reverse complement strand
AAAAAAAAAAAAAAAAAAAGAAGTTTTCCACGGGAACTGGGAGTCCTGGGAACTTAGGTAGCAGGCCCAATGAAGAATGAACCAGAAGATGGTGGCATCTCAGAGGGAAGTGCAGTCTGGAGTTCATTTGCTCCCAGCCTCCCTGGGAAGGCATTTGGAATGTCTGCTTATGGTGCAGACAAGAAAAGGGGTGAGGGGAAAGGATATGTAAGAGTGCTGATAAAAAACAATAGCTATGTTTCCTGAGCATCTAGTAGGGCCGGCCACAATCTAGGTGCTTTACCTGTGCTCCCTCCCTCACTCCTCACAACCTTATGAGAAAGATGGCCTCTGCGCTAGGTAATGTTATGGGGAAGACCCACCTGGCCATATCTGTGTAGGGACCAAATTTGTTCTTGATTATTTCCCTAACTCTCCAGGAGGGAGGTGGTGAGAATGGTTTTCCATCCATTTCTGCCAAAGACCATATAACATTTTGCCACTAGATTAGACAGGTTGGGGTCTAGTGGGGAAGGGCTGGTCTGATCTTTTCAGACTGCCACTCCCAGGTAAGGTTCACATTTACTTCTCTGTGCCTCAGTTCTCTCCTTTGGTGTGTCTATGGCCAAATTAATGGGCTGACAACTGCAAGGTGTTTTCGTGTTGCTTCTTCTGCATATTAGATCATTAGTCAGTGTTCATTGATAACAACGATGGGAATGATAGGTAAGGGTACCCCAAGATGCATGTAAGAATTCTTTGCATTGCATAACTGTTTTAAAATCACGGTGGCTCTCTCCCAGAGTAGTGGGGGAACAGGGAACAAAGTCTCCTTTGGGAGGTGTAGAGAAGAGGTCAGGTGGTGGGTGGGTAGAAGAGAGACTAGCATGTCACTGAGTCTTCACTCTGTAGTCCTGTCCCTCACCAGGCTTGCCAGGCAATAGTTTCTGCCTCCTTTCTATGCTTGTACTGTCGGTTTCCACGCATTCCTCTTACCTTGCATGTTTCAGCAAAAGGAGATAAAGAGCAAGTGTTCCAAGACACCCAGTTGCTGGTTTTCCTATTTACAGGCCATGTAATTAAGCAATTTAGACTTCATCCAAGTAAGTTGTTCCACTCAAAAATTATTTTTAAAGGAGAGAAAAGGAAACCAACAACAAATACAACATAGAAAATACTGTTTTACCCTTGTCCAATTATCTGTAATTATTTTCTGGGTTGTAAATTGATTACTTATGATTCTTTTCATCTTTGTTTTCAAAATTTGTAATGAAATACTCACTTGCATGTTTGTTTCTATTATTGCCGTTTTTATTCACAAGTTTATCGACTAGGCCAACAACTCTTCAAGACAACCCTTGGAAGCACAAGGGCCAGAACCTGCATTCTGCCAGAAGGGCACACAGTCTAATGTGGCGGCAGGAGCCACCCTCCCAGTACCCCTTGGGTTAATTACAGGCAGAGCTGGTGTTCCGTGTTTACCTTTACATGAGGCATAAGGCGGTGCCCTGGGAGACACAAGGAGGTTCCCCTGGAGGGCAAAGCCATTAGCAAAGTCATGAATCAGAATTCTGTTTTTAGTTCTTTTGTGAAAGAGAATCATTTCTTAGCTTTAGAAAGCCCTGTGCCTAAATCATTCCTCTCCAGCAAAGAGCAAGGGTAAAAATCACACCTTCAGAAGTGCCAGTTCCCAGGTGAAGGAACACAAGTGGCATGACCCCGTTCCAGACAGCAGCCTTTCCCCAGAGTTCACTGAGCACCGATTTCATGACAGCACAGATTTTCCTTGTTGTATCTGAATTCAGATGTTTGTAATAATGGTACAGATCTTTAATTCATTTATCAAGTATTAATTGAGGAGCTACTGAGTGCCCATCACAGTGCCAGATGCTGGAGATTTAGCAGTGATCTAGACAAAATATCTGTTCTAATGAGTTTACCTTTTCATGCAATAAATACATTCTAGATGGAAAAATTTAACATGGTAAACAATAAAAAAGATATTTACATATTATAGTAAATGCTCTGAGGAAAGTAAATGAAGTGCTATGTCACAAGTGAACCTGGGAATCCAACTTTGAAGAGGGTGGAAATTATCTCCTCTGTAAAGATAATTTCCCAACTGAAAATTCAAAAAATGAGAATGAGCCAGCCACGCTAAAAGCAGGGAAACAGCACTGTGGGCAGACAAGTGCAAAAAGCCCTGAGCTAGAAAGGTCATGGGTGTCCAAGGGTGATAAAGCAGGCAATATACTGGGAAGAGAATGGGCAACAGGTGGGACACACAGGATGAGGCTAAAGAGGAAGCAAGGGGCACATTCTTGTTTAGGTTTTAACTTAAGGGTGATGTATGTAAAATCAATGATGGCTCTCAAACAGAGGAGAGACTCAGTATCATTTACATAGAAGCTGTCAGGAGAACAAATTACAGAGGGGCAAAAGAAAAAAATAAGAAGACCAGGAAATTGTAGTGGTCTAGGGAAAAGGTGGTGGTGACTTGGACTAGGGTAAAAGTACGGTGAATATAGACAGAGTGGGGAGGAGGCAGGGGTGAGGGTGGGAAGGGCTTAGAAGATAGAATCATCAGAAACTGATGATGAATAGGACATGAGAAATAAATAATGAATGCCATGTTTTTGGTCTGAGCAAGTCAGTAGATTAGTGGTGCCATTTGTTGAGAAAAGGGAGATGAGGGGTTAAACGTTACTTTGTTTTTAGACATATTAAATTGGAGAGGCAAATTGGACATGCAAATGAAGACATCAAGGAGGCTATTGCTTATCTAAGTCTGAAATATGGTAGAGAAATTTATTATTTAGGAATTTAAAATATTTAAAAATATTTAAACCCATGGCACTAAAGTCTTCTGAAGACATAGAATATATACAATGAAAAGAAATATAACCAAGACCAAATCCTTCACATATTCAACAACTTGCAGTTCAAGTTCAGAAGAAAGAGGAGCCAGCCCAGAAGACCAAGGGATTGTCATGAGGCAAGAGGAAAACCAAGAGATGGGGCCTGTCGGAAACCAACAAGTGGGACTAGACCCCAAGGCTCGCATCCTCCCAAGCCCATGCTGATCTTCTAGCTGAACACAAACTATATCAGATCAGGAATACGTGGTGGGAAGGACAAGGTGCCATTAGGGAAAATCATCCATAGGCAATATATGTGCCAACCAAGATGAACTCATAAAATGTGGCACACAATTTAATAATTATTTATGCTTCCATCTCTGTCCTGGATCTGAAAATGTACTCAGGGTACATAAATGATCATTTTATTCCATTTTCCAGGCTTCTTTTAGTACATTTTTTACCTTTCTCTGTGTGGTGTGTGTGTACATATACACTCACTTGTCATTACCCCAGCAGTGAGGTCCTTTTAGTTTTCCTCTGGGGAGAGAGGGTGGTGGTCACAAGCTTAGTCTTGTTTCTTTGAATAATCTCCTGGAATGGTTCTTTTCACTGTCCTGTCATCCACAGAGATGTGTGGAAGGAAAGAGTAGTAAGTAGCCAACTCCCTCAGTTCCCACTGAGTAAATACCTTCCAAGTATACACACTGCATGCACAAGTATGCACACACCCTCCCTAAGAAGAATCACCCCTTTCTTTAGCTTTCTGCTGTAGAGAGCAAACCACACAGTGATTAACCATGCAGGGGTGATGAGTCAGACACTGTGTCCTTCATCTTACTGTCCCACCTCTGGACAAGGCTCACTGCCCCAGACCTTCTGTTTTTCAGGATGACCAATGTGGAAGTTCCTCTGACCAGAAGACAATCTCCCTCATGACCCAGCCCTCTTCTTCCTGGGTCATTTTTACTCATTCTCTCAACCTTCCCTCATTTTCTTTGCTGGGGAGATGAGGGAAGGAAGCTTTGAATCCCAGGGTAAATGGGCAGAATAATGAGTAATTCTATATTCTGCACACAATTTTTACTATTCTTTTCTTGTTCCCCTCCTTCTATACAGACACCCCGCGAAATTTAGTCATCAAAGAATTACATTAAAAAGAAATCAATTACATCAAATAATTACAAAAAAGAAATTAATTTCCTGTGAATAGCACCTGCTGGTTCTGCAAACTAATTGACATCCACTACCCACACTTGATAGGATAACTCTAACACTGAAAGTCCCTTCTGCTAGTTTAGTCTTGGAAGCATGACTTGGAAGCACCATAACCATTTCCCTCCTTCTGGAACCAAAGTGGACAAAGGGAAGGACAAATGCAAATATATACTCTGTTAACAAACATCATTTATAATTAGCTGCTTAGCCAAAGTTGTGATGATGATGAGGAGAATAATATTGATATGGCTCATGATGATGATACTACAAAGTGCTGATGGTGATGATGAATTCACAAGAAAAAAATCTAACAACTCTCGTTTGAGTGAAGCTGTATATTGAAAGAAGAAATGCATTAGACAGCTGTACCATGAGAAACAACCTCCCTAGGAAGCGACTAACTGTGCTGAGAAACAAATCCATAAAGGACACCTTATCTTTCAGGGAGGATCCCAAGAGAGCTTCTTTGCATCACAGGTTTGTGCTTTTTCATCCCAGTCCCCTACTGTGGTAGTCATCAGTGCTGTTTTTCTAAACACTTCCAGCTCCCTATGTTTCCAGGCCATAGGAATTCTACTTTCTAGCTCACTTATGGTTGAACCAGGCAAGTAGTTCTGACCAATATATTATAAGGAGAAGTCATATGTGTCACTTTCAGACCAAAACACTTAAGTATCAGTGTGGAAGCATCCAGAGCTTTCTTTACCCCAGCCACAAGGCCAGTATGGCTCAAGAGTGGTGTTCATTAGAGTGAGGTGGGTTCCAGAGTGAGCTGATGTGGAGATGGACCCCCAGCCAAAGCAGAAGGAATGTTCATGAGTGAAAAACAATCCTTTGTTGTTCTAATCCTCTGATACTTGGGAATTGATTTGTTACCCAAACACAATCCAGTCTATCTAAACTGACTCAGTAGTGGAACCCAGAAAGGAGGAACAGCTATAACCAAAACATAAACTTGTGCCATTGGCTTAGTGGCCAAATAATGGGTGGTGAAGAAACTTCACTGGAGGCCATCAAGGGCAATTCATGTCATAAGTGGCAAAATATTTGAAAAAATGGTATCTGTGATAACTTAGAAGGCAGATAATGCTCCTAAAATTTGCATATCTTGGAAGAGGCTCAAAAATAGATTATTAGTATCATATGGTGGCTACTATTGGCTGCCTTTGACAATGTAATACAAGATATTATGAGCTCAGAAAGGCACCGACCAGTAGGCAAGCAGAGATGAAATGGACAACAGAGATCCCAGAAATGTGGAGATTTTCAGGGTTGACAGAGGCAACTGCTTCTCATTTCCAATAAGAAATAAGTACAACTTTAAAAACACCTCTGTACAAGAAGGGCTTCATTCACAGAACAAATCAGCATCAGGTGGTCATACCCATTGCTAACACCTTGGAATGGAATGGGGTGTTTTAGAGCAAAGCCTAATTAAAGTTTTGAAATTATAGCTTCCAAAAAAATCATTTGATTAGACAAAGTGGCTTGGGGAAAAAATCCTAGAGGTTTAATCTATAGAAAACTGATGTACTCAAATTATCTACCATTAAGTTCATCTCAAGAAGAAGCATGGGTATGGTTATTGGCTATTGGCATATACAGCTGCCTGGATAGATAGAAAAAAAGCCTAAGAATACTTAAGATAGTCATATTGCCAAAGGAACCATGACCTGAATGAAATTATGCAAGACTATTCAAGACTTGAAACAATCTTTAGGGGCCTACATTTTTATGGTCAAGAAGCAAAGTGATAAAGCTGCTCAATTTTCAAGGAGGGTGTCACTTGCAATGCCAATCTCAGACATGACTGAGGAAGAGAGTGGAGGAAAGGGAATGTTCCAGAGGGAGGAGCCACGGGGCAGAGAACAGTGGACTGAGAGCCTCTCCCAGGCAGCCAAATGAGGGCCTAACTCTATTTAGCAGGGTTTCAGGATCACCACAGATCAGCGATGCCTGTGCTTCTCCCCTTTCCCATTTCTGAATGGGAATATTGATGAAAGCTTTCCTGTTCCAAATCAACCATTGTTGGTTATATTGTGGGAGAGGGAAAAATAACTTGCCTTTTTGGCTCCTTCCATTTCTAAGTTAGGAGGGGTCACATTCATAACTGAACATGTCACCAGACCATGTCACTCCCTAACATAGACTACTTCACACCACTGAAGCTCCTAGAATTTCAACTCAGTCCCAGGACTGGATAGGACTTTTGGGTTGTCTCCCTTAGGGAGTTAGCACAGTTTGCCTATGGGAGCCGAACATTTTGTGATCAGAAGGGCAGCTGATTGCTGTTGCTATTTACCAAATATTTCCAACTCCACCTTCTGGGCATGTGATAGGATTGGGTCCTTCCTGATCCACATGTGGTTGAGTAAGATCATGTGACTAGTTCTAGCAAGTGAGTTGTGGCATGTGCTCTATCTGGCCTGCAGCACTCAATCACCAGAGTTCTTTTCTCTCCCACGCTGATCTAGAGCACTTGAGAAGGTGCCTGCTCTACCTTGTATGACCCGGCTCGAAAGACATACAGCAGAGCCCCAAGAACATCAGTCAGTGGTATGTACAGTAAGACCTCACTTAACATTGTCAATAATTAAGACTTTAAATGAAACAATGTATAACAGAGCAACTTTACCACAGCCTGATTAACGTGAGTTAAATTCTTACGGCATCTCATCAACATTACAATGAAATGATGTTAGTCAAGGACCTGTTGTAGTCTGATTATTATTAGATAATCCTTTAATATAACCTGCTGAGATTTAGGAAATGTTTGTTACTAGAGCATAACCTAGCCTTTTCTGACCAATACACATGCTTGTTTTGTTGCTTGGAAGATGCATATGACACAGAAGTCATTAATATTCTATTTTCTATGGCTACAAAAAGAATTTCATGAACATGGATCATGAAATTCATTTAAAATTTAACTTTGGCCAACATTTTTGCTCTAATTGTTGCTATTTCTCCCCCTGCCATATCATTCTGTACAGATATTCTCATGTGTTTATATTGAACTAGTCTGAATTTTTATTCTTCCTTGTCCATTTTCTGACCTAACTCTTTCCCACTAAGGTAGCAAAAACCTGTTGTCTAATTCTGGTGTCCCTGCTGACATCTTGGGATCATGGACCATGGCTAAATCTTTGTGATAAAATGTTGTAAGTACCTTGTGTTTATTAAGCTTTTAATAAATATTAACTAAGGATAATAATAGCTAATTATAAGCTTTTAGTATGTTTACTGTATTCTAAGCAGTTTTCTGAGAGTTGTAAATAGCTTTCCCTAACCTCCTTATAAAGTTAAGAAAACTGAAACACAGAAAAATTACATAACATCCCATGTTGCAGAACTAGTGTGGGGTTACAGTGCAAACAGTCTTGTGTCAGAGCTGTGTTCTTCATTCCCGGCCTGTGTTCTGCACAATTCTAATTACACATCATGTTAATAGATATTCACACATGTGCGCACACACACACACTCACTCCAAATGAATGAGTTTGGGAATCTGATACTTGAACTGACTTACAGGTTTACAATGGACATTAGAATAAAGGCTACTCACTCAACTGCATTGTTTTGACGATGCCAGAACAGGACTTTAGAACAAGTCATGACCTCTCCAGGGTCTAGGCAGCAATGATTGGAATCCAGATCTCTGGCTTCCTGTTCAGCATGATTTCTCTACCCTGTGGGTTATAAATAGCAAACTCTTTCAGGGTGAAGTGGTGGATCAGGGAGAAGCACAAGCTCCCACAAATACCAGCTATTACGAGGACAAGGACCCTGCCTGTTGTATGTTTCCCCCTGGCCCAGCACAATTCCCTTCACACGACAGGTGCTTACCATGTTAGTTGATGAGTAACGATGAGGAATGGGAGGAGAACAAAGCAACCAGAATTAAGAGATGAAACAAGCATGTGGCCTATGCAGAGAGTGTTGGTTACTAAGTTGGTGACACAAAGAAGGCCACAAGGTCCAAAAGGATCCCTCTTCACTTACAATGACACTATCCTTCTCAAGGTACTGATGGAGTAAAAGCAAGTCCTATAGAGCTGCATATGTAAACATGTGTGTGTGTGTATGTGCGTATGCACAGGGATTGGGGTTGGGTGGCAGAAGAAAGGAGAGCTGGACAAGACATAGAAAATCATATCTAACAGAAGATATTGCCCCAGATAATAGGTACACAGGTGAAGGGTGCCAAAGCCATTCCAGTAATGGAAGAACGAAGAGCCATGACTCTCAAAGTATGTTCTAGAAAGACGAAGAAAATGTGTTCCTGCCTTTTCCACCATTGGAGTGAAGTATAAGTTCTTTGTATATAATCACAAAGATATGGATATAGAATCTTTGACACAGTAAAAGAAATTGTAGTTTCAAAGTTTACATCTATTGTTGGTTTTGCTAAATGTGGAGCCCATAGAATAGAAACTTGTTTTGGTTCTGAAAAGTATGTTTTTTCATTGAAGGATGGTCAAGCCCAGGATGTGGTTTGTGAAAGAGACCTTAAGGCAAAAGAAATTAAATCATTTCACATCAAAACAAAAGTGAAATGATTTTCATTCTCCCTCAGAGTAAGAAATTTGGGGAAGCCTATAGTTGCAGGAGAGAAGAAATTAGAGAAGGCTCTCTGTTGAATAAGACAAGTCTCCAAAACAGGGTAGGGCAACAAGGTCAAAGACCATTCCTGTAAGGAACTGTGTCGGGTGGGATACAGAGATTGGAACAGGGTTGTCTGATGTCCAATCTTGGGCTGCTTTCATCCAGCCTTGAATTCCCCTTCCAACCTTGGGGAATGAAGGGGCTGAATGGGGAGAGGAGAAGGGGGAGGGTAGAGAGAATATTAACAGAAAGAGAAGATTCCACTAGATCTCTCACTCTGCTCCCCACCTTTCTTTGATACAAACATGTGGGAGCAGTAAGTGGAAGCTGGGGTGGAGGCTGGCTTTCCAGGCAGAGAGCTGGGGCCCCTTGCCCAGTGAGTCTAGGTTGTAGGTAGTTGGGCCTCCAAGATGCTGCTTCCCTTCCTGAGGAGTAGAGGGTGTGATTTTAATGTTCTGGTTCTTCTGCTTTGCTGGTGTAATGAAATAGCTAGGCCTAAATAATGCAAAACTCCTGGTCCACTGATGGTAACTTCTCTCTTTTTTTAACTACAGACTCTAATTCACTCCAAGTAACAAATTATGTTTTATGGCCTTTTATAAAATATTCATTCCTCCCCCCAGTGCTCTCAGTAGTTCAGAAAGCCTGGTATAAGGAGGACATCATTTTGTCCTAGACACAATTTATAGTAGACAGCTGGGCTCTGACCCCTGAGGGGTGAAAATGCTGGGCTGGGCAGAGGGTGAGGGTCCCAGCATTCTGTTCTCTGTGGAGGTGGACTTCCAGGACACTTGCAGATGGGGGCCAGGGAGGATGTGAGGGGGGAGAGAGAAGGGGACCCTGCTGCACTTCTTCAGAGTCCTCACACTTGGTCCGTTTCTTCTGAACAGGTCAAAGCCATGCCAAGCTCTCTTCATATAATTCCTTCCCCTCTGCATCCTCTCTTCTGAAATGTGTGTGTTGTTTCCACCCAGGCCTTGGTCCAGAACAATAGCAAGGGGGACAGAGTCCAGAGACGGAGAGGACCAGTGTGTGCAGTGGGCAGTGGGAGACGAGGGTGAGGTGATTGCTGTTCTGGAGAGGAGGGAGATTCTCAAATGCCCTCCCATTTTCCCTCCACTTATGTTTTCCATCCAGGCAATGAAGGGACACATGATCATAACAGTATTAATAATAACCTTTCTTTTTCATGGTGCTTTATAGTTTGCAAAGGATGATCACATTCAGGACCTTTAACACTAAGTTGGGCTCAGGAAACCTGGCTTCCAGACCCGGCACACCCATTGTTCAATTCTTGTCACTGTACTTCCCTGGGTCTCAGTTTCCTGTCCCGCACAGAGAAGCGTTTATAGGAGAGAACTCTGAGTTATAGAACTAGGGTTAAAATTTATAACCCTCAGATTCTGAGTACCATTTTAGAGGGTCTCTGGGCATCTGCCCACTGACTGGCAGAAAGAACCGCATATTCCCTGAGAACACAGTGGCTGAAACTCCCTGATGAGAGCAGTCTTCTACTACACTGGGACCCCAGGTGTTTCCCACCAAGCTCTTCCTGCTGGGTGCGTGGGTGAGGAGTGGGCTTTATGCACCCCTCCTGGCAAGCCTGTTGCTTGGAGCCTGTGCAGAGGACACATGTTACCGGCTATAGTATATAGAGCCATAGAGGGAGAGAGAGAGAGAGAGAGAGAGAGAGAGAGAGAGAGAGAGAAGATGCAAGATGCACATATCAACCCAGGTCCCATTTCCCCCCTATTCAGAAGTATCCCTGTACCTTTCTATATTGGGAAGTGCTCATCTGAGAGTAAGATGAATGGCAGAAGCTGAAAGATCTTAAACTAACAGCCAAAATGTGGAGAGGTGAAAATTACAGTAGAGGGCATTTCCGACTGATTTGCCACCTAAAAATCTCAAAGTACACTGTGTCTTCCATTTATTCCCAGAACTTATTAATCTGAAAAGTCCAAATTAATTATTGCAGGCATTTTATATTATGTGAGGCAATAGTGTAGGTAAGAATCTGTGAGTCCTGAACTCCTCAAGATGTATTAACTGCAAAATACATAGAATTTGCCAGCCATTCATTTCAGTGTGAATTAAGCAGGACTTATGTGTGGGGAGAACACAAAAAGAAGGCACATTGACAGCACTGTGTCTGCTGACTCTTTTTTGCCATTGTCTGCTGTCCCTTGCCTATGCATTCTGGAGACTTGAGAGGAATTCATTCATTTACTCAGCAAATAATTACTGAGCATCTTCTGTGCACCAGATACTGTGTTAGGTGCTGGATATACAATGTTGAACAAAATAGTCATGGCTCCTGAACCCAACGACAGTCTATCTAACAGGGGACAAATTACACATACACACACACACACACTTGTAGAGAGAAAGAACAGCAACCCCTAGCTGTTTCAGCACTCAGTCATTCCAATCATCCCTGCTGAGGTCCCAAACATCACAGAGAGACACCACACATTCCCAGTATGACTTTGTCTGACATTCCTAAATCACATAATTGTGAGATATAATAGATACCCTGGTATGCAGCAATGGAAACCTGGAACCCTCAGATAAGCCAAGTTACCTGCAGAAAGTCACTCAGGCAGTTATGGAGAGGAGTTTCAAACCCAGCTGAGCTGTCAGAAGGACTGCCTCATGAGAAGGGAGTAAGATTGTCAGGGCTCAGGGGGCCCAGTGCTCAACTTATTCATCTGCTTTTCTGAATGTTGAACTAGTTCTGTGAGGTGTCCTACACACACACACACACACACACACACACACACACTCAGTCACTCACACACTCACATGCACACACTCACACACCTAGGCATTGTGTTTCACAATCGTCATCACAAAGAGTGACTTCTTATAGGCAAAGTGTATGCGTGCAGTCTCTGATTTAGGGAGAAAGCTTAGCTAATCAAAGAGTCAGCTGACCTCTGGAATGCCAGATCTAGGTCTAGCCTTGCTCTGCAGCACAGAGGAACCAGACATAAGGTTCCAATTTGAATTCCATTTCCATGAAAAAAAAATAACTTCCAGCCTAATCCTGTGGTCCTTCCCAAAGCCAGGAAGGCGCCCTGCTGTAGGAAAGTGCCCTGTGTCCTCATAAAACAGGTTCTTGCTTCCTCGTCAAAAATATGGAGACCAAGGATGGAGGAGCATGTGCAGGTGGAGGGCAGACCCAATGCTGTCTAGAAATTCGGCAGTTGGAATTCTTAATTTTGTCAGCTCAGGAATCAGCAAAGGAAGGGGCAAACTGACATCATAGGAGACAACTTCCCATATGTGACATCTTCCTTGTGTCCAGATTCCATTTTCCACATCTGCTTAGGAAAATGTCAAACCGCATGAGCATGCAGGGTTCCCTTAAAGCCATGGATAGCCCTGGCTGGTGTGGCTCAGTGGATTGAGCACTGGCCTGTGAACCAAATGGCTGCCAGTTCAATTCCCAGTCAGGGCACATGCCTGGGTTGCCAGCCAGGTTCCCATTGAGGGGCATGTGAGAGGCAACCACACATTGATGTTTCTCTTCCTCTCTTTCTCCCTCCCTTCCTCTCTCTCTAAAAATAAATAAATAAATCTTTTTAAAAGTGCCATGGATAGATTGGAAGTGAGCAAATGGGATCTGTGCCCCAAAATTGTAAAGGTGAACGAGCATACAGAGGGTGTCTTATTCATCACTGCAGCCCTACTACCTAACTGGGGTGGCTGATAAATAATAAACATTCATGGTTTGCTGAATGAATAAAAAAATAACCTCTGTACACTGGCTTGATATCCTAAACATTTCAGGAAGGGGTGGTTTGCTCCCTATCCAAAAACATGCCTGTGATCTTTTGAGAAAGAGCAGATGTACTGAAAGCCACGGCTCCTTTGCTCACTGGTAGATCTCAAGCTCCTGGGAGATATATGGAAAGAGCACAGACCACTGCCCCAGATGCCAATCACCAGTTGTGTGCCTCTGGGCACATGTCTTAACCTCTCTGAGCCTTAATGTTCTCATAGCTAAAATAAAGCTAAAATTACTCTTTTTCTCAAATTAATGTGAATATATTTGGAATACTTTACATAAAATTAAAACTTAATAACTGTAATTCCTTTCTCTTTACCTTGAGCTGCCACAACTCTAGAAGTAAAATTTTGCTGTAAAAATCTATAACCCTATATTTCTCCATTCTCTCTTCCTTCCACTCCCTGCCTTTGCAATCCAGCACAGCTGGCAGCCCCAGCATGCAAGTTCACTGTGGGATATGAGGCTACACCAAAGTGCATTTGAGGTCCTGATGAGAAGCTAACTCTAAGGTAAAGTTTTTCTTTTAGTCATTAATTATTAAATTTATTAAAATTATATTGTTTGTTCATTGTTTTGTATTTTTAAATACCACTTTACATGCATTCGATAAATATATTTGTATATACTTGAAGATGGTTTGTTAAATTCATAGTTCCTCAATTTTTCTATTGTTGTTCAATTACAGTTCTCTCAATTTTTTCCCCTTTGTTCTGCCCTTCCCTGCCCACCACCCACTCCCACAGTCAATCCCCACCCTGTTTTCCATGTCCATGGGTCATTCATACCTGTTCCTTGACTAGACATTCCCCGTCCTTCCCCATTTTCCCCTTCACCCACTCCTCTGGTGACTATCAGTTTGTTCCTTACTTCCATGTCTCTGGTGCTATTTTGCTCCTTTGTTTGTTGATTAGGTTTAACTTATAGGTGAGATTACATGGTATTTGTCCCTCACCACCTGGCTTATTTCACTTAGCATAATGCTCTCCAGTTCCATCCATGCTGTTGCAAAGGGTAGGAGCTCTTTTTTTCTCTTGCAT
>JAPYXV010002056.1:0-13494 GCA_028533065.1 Trachops cirrhosus | reverse complement strand
GGTTTTTTTTTTTTTTTTTTTGGTCTTGTGGAGCTCCTGTAGTGAGGGGTGGTGCCTTAGGTGTTCACTAGGGTGGGGCACCCCAGTCTCTGGGTTGTGAGGCTGCATGTGGGGGCGGGGTCTGAGAAGGAACAATAGTGCTTGCTCTGCTCTCTGTAGGACCTCAGACCCTTCTGCCGCTTTCTGCAAGCTAACTGGGCCCCTCTGGCACCAATTCTGGTGTGGGTGGGCCTGTGCATCCTGCGGGACCTTCCTTTTCAGTCAGTGACCCAAAGCTCTATTTCCTGGCACTGGGACCCTGAGTTGGGTGCAGTGCCTTGCTTCACAATGGCCGCCTTGCTGGGTTTGCTGGTCGCCACCCCCTGGCTGGGGCCTGCCAGCCACTGCTGCTTATGTGCCCAGGGTCTGCCTGCTGTGGACTTGCGTGCTGCCCTGTTTGCTCAGCAATCTGCTCTACATCCCTGGCCTGGCCCGACTCCACCCCTTCTACCAGTCTGGATGAACGTGGATATTTTTAAATCCTTGGGTGTCCGACTTCCATACACTTCAATTTTCTGTCAGTTCTGGTTGTTACTTTGTTTCTATATTGTTGTTGTCCCTATCTTGGTTGTGTGAAGAGGCACAGTGCATCTACCTATGCCTCCATCTTGGCCAGAAGTCTCTTTTGTACACTTTTAACATGCACTGAGTTTTTTTAGGAATGGCATTTTCTGTGTAAATTGAGGGAATATTATATTTTATTTTGTTAGCGGTTTACCAAGAGTTGTTTAACATTTTGGAAAATTATGGCTTTTGAACTGCCAAATAGCATATTAGTCAGTCTGTAATTGTGTCTGTCTCATTTATATAGGTGTAAGCATCCTACTATCTTGTTAAACCTTTGAGGGTGTCTAAGGACTTACTTGCTGAAATACATGTTATTTCATTTAAAATTATTTTTCATTCTCTTTTTATGCAAATTAGAGTGTCTCACTGATTTTTATTTGTTTTCTCTAAATTTTATTCTAGGATATTAAAGGTGTTTTACAGAATCCTTGTTACAAGGGACATTGGATCTGATAAGGCTAAAAACCATGGTTTTTTAAAAAAATTGTTGTTCAGTCATAGTTGTCCCACTTTCCCCCCATTGCTCTCCCTTGTCCCATGGATTTAGAAGGAAGTGAGTATGTATGGCTTGGCTCCTTCTGGGGTCTGCCTGTTGGCTAGAAGGGTACTTTAAAGTCTGCTTTCCAGCAGCTCTATCTGTGTCTGGTGGATTAATTTAATTCTAGAGTGAGGTCTTTGAAAGTCCATTATGGATTTACATCAAAACCATATTCCCACTGCAGCTCTATCTGTGAGGCTCCTGTATCTATTTTTCAACTGTTTATGGTACTAGGGAGGGGATAAAAAGGATGAATAATATGCATCCACATTCTAAAACCTAACTCTACTGCTTAGGGTTGAGCAAAATATGGTTTGCTAGCTCCTCATCCTTCTCTCTCTCTTAGCCTGCCTGTGCCCCCAATAATCCTGCCTCTACCTGTAAGTATGGGTCCAGAAACTGGATCCTGCAGCAAAAGTAAACAAGCCTCAGAGGACCCAGAGTCTCATGTCCTTAATTCTCATCCTCCAATGTCTTCCACAGGGATGTCTCAGGGCTTCCCTCTGGGTTATTAAACCCACCATCCAGCTCTATTCACCTGCCTGGCTTTCTTAGACCCACTGAATGAGCCCCATGGGCATTATCATAGCACAGAGGTCCTCCCTGTCCTCCACAGCCTTTACTGTATTTTCTTCCCACTGGATGGGTGTTCCTGTGAGCAGGAACTGTGTTCTACTCCCCTCTGACCCTTCACTAAGCAGCTAAGTACAGATTTGTGGAAATAATGGCAAATACAATTAGTTAATATCTTCCCTTGCCCTCTCCTACTCAGCTGCTCTGGTGTGGCTCTCTGAGGCTTTTAGAGGGAGAGAGGCTGGAGGAAGGAGCTTACTATGCTATCACTACAGACCCTCACCTGCCAGCTTGAGGGTCTGACCCACCTCCCCAGTGTCTCCCTGGAAAAACCTCACCACCATTTTGAATCCTTAGAGAACTTTCCTTAGGCTCAATTTTGTTGATTTTAGAGATGCCCCATTAACCAATTAAACACTACAAATCAATACACACCAGGAGCAGCCAGAGAACCACAATAGTTCACTTTTTTTTAAATGAAGAAAAATTTCATCTGATCTACAGGTAAATGCTATGTAGGAGCACACTGGTGCTACTGCTCTGGACTAGCTGGCATGAGGTCCAGAGAGAGGCACAGGATGTGAGATATTGGTATACTGGTGCAGGTGAACTGAGAATGCTACCAAGCTCAGGACTGAGAGAAAAACCATAGGACACTGATTCTCAACTTTGGAGCAGGAACCTCATGACTAAGGACACCTGTCAACTGCTTCAGACTCTCTTGTGGCCTCAGATACTTTGGGGCAGTCTTCTAGCAAGATGGCATCCAAAACATAGCTGGAAACATTATTCTAATCATGGCCCTGGATGATGAGGAGTTCAAAGCAGCATGAGGCTCCCCAGGTGTTCACCTGTCATTGTGGACTCTCCAAGACCCTTTAAATCATTTCTAACTGTCAGTGTACTTCTGAGGTTAGCTTTTGGCCCAGGAAATGAAAGTGGAAAAACTCTCTGATAAGAAGAGCTGGCTCTTAGGCTCCTGAATTCACCAAAAGGGCATTCAGCCCTACCTTCCTTGCAGAGGAACCCTTCTCCTTTTCTAAGCTAAACCTTTCAGTGGGCCTGCCTTCTATCTATTTCTCTCTTTTCTGCATCTCCTATCTCTCTTCCCAGATCCACACCATCAAAGTCTCCCTTATCTCCAAAAGGCTTTTCTTCACACTGTCTCATTGCAGGTCAACATCTCCATCCCTCTGTCGCTCCATTCCTTGAAAGGGAAGTTATTGTCTCCATCATTTCCTTTAACTTCTATTTACCCCTCAACTGCAGCAATCTGGTATCTGCTCTCACCACAGACACTGGGATAAGGCAATCACTATTTCCTTCATTGCTTAACCATAGCTCATTTTCAGGTTTTGGTGTCTACAGAATCTTTGCATGCTCTCACATTGTTGGCTATCCTCACCTTCATGAAAATCTCCCCTTTGTGAGTGTGGTTTTACTCCCATCCCTCTCACAATTCCATCTTAGTCTTATCTATAGGCACTAAGTCCTCAGTCTGTCCCTTATGCATACCTTCTCCTCTGAATCTGCCCTCTCTCCTCATCCCATTCTGCAAATGCTCTCTAGGTGACCTTACTTCCTCCCATCTCTTCAACCAACACGGTTCAATGGTGACTCACAACTCTGCATTCTGACTTGTTTCCTGGACTCTAGATCCAAATTTCTCACCATGTATTATGTGCTTATAGCCTATTATCTGCCAATCCTCCTCCCTCAGTCATCTGGACAAATTTGTTCTACCTCCTGGTCTGTTGATCGCTGGTTGCAGTATCACTAATGCTCAGCATCTCAAGCTGGGAATCTAAGAATCATGCTGGACCTTTCTCTCTCCTCTGCTGACCATATCTAACCTATTGCCAAAATCCTTTTGATCTTATACCAGAAATATCTCTCAAATATGAGCCTCTCCATGCCTACTGGAACAGTAATAATAACAGCAAATACTTATATACTATACAGGGTGGTGCAAAAGTAGGTTTACAGTTGTACAGTTATATATGGAAAATAATAAAATAATTAATAAATAATAAGATAAGAATAAACTCTGTTTCACCTACTCACAACTGTAAACCTACATTTGCTCACTGTGTATGTGTTCAAGATACTTCTCTAAGAGGTACACACACACATGCTTACACTCACTCACTCATTTGACCCTCGCAATAACCCTGTGAGATAGGTATCATTATCCTTTCCATTTTATAGATGAAGAAAACAAGGGACAAAAAAGTTGAAGAACTTCCCCAAGATCACATAGTCAGGTAGTGCAAAACAGAGAATTCAAACCCAGGCAGTCTGGCTCTATGTTGGCATGCTTAATGTCTTTGCTATAATCTCTTTCCTTAGCATTGCCTACTTCTTCCTAATACAACAGCATTCCATCAGGCCTCTCTTGCATCAATCTTTCACTCATCCTTCCCTCTCTCTTCACCCACACCCCCTTCTAATGAGCTCCCATTAAATGAAACTAGTCATGCTTGAAAATGCCCACTACTTGAAAATGCTCCCTCCTGCCCACAGGATAAAATTCTTTGCTGGGCATTCAAAGTTCTTCATAATCTTGTCCAACCCACAGCTCCAGCCTCATCTTCCACCACCTCATACCATGCTGCTCTTCTCAGTTCCCCTGAAGCCATGCCCTTTTACTATAGTGAGCCTTCATACATACCGTCTCCTATACCTGACATATTCTTTCTGTCCCTCTCTGTCAGTAGTATCCCCTACTTTTCTGTTGTAATCCACTTCAGATGTCTTCTCTTCAATGATATTGTCAGACAGTATCCCAAAGCTCAGCAATGTTACATCTGTCATAGCATTCACTGCACAGTATTACAATTTATCATATTACAGATGGCACCCTCTTCCTAGAGCTTAGGAGTAATTAGATAGTCACAGAATGAAAGGTTGGCCTCAAGTCCAGCCTGCTGGGTCTTTTTTCCTCTGTCCCTAATTTCAAATGATTCTTTTCACTGGATTACACGAAAGCATAAAGGCTGAAAAAAATCCATATTACATATTTCCCCTCACTTTCTATACCTCAGGGTGAAGAAATGGGCACTCTCTTCCTTATTTCTCTTTAATTAAAGAAAATAAAAGGAAAGTGGAAGTCAAACTAACCACTAGACTATGACATGACAAAAATAATGGGACCATGATACATAGACTGCTGGGGCCTTAGACATTATCTCATATTAACTTATTCATTTTATTCTTGAGCAAACTGAGGCACAGAAAAATAAAGGCAGCAACTAGCAAGGGGGAGAAAGATCATTGGCACCCAGGACTTCTGATCTGGCTTTATTCTACTGCCTATCAACTTTATAAAATATTTCCTGGAGACTGGTAGTGGCCCTGCTTCTACAATTCCCAATTATCCCCACACAGGCTCAGGCTGCTTTCTTGGGACCAGGAAATTAACAGGCTCAGGTTGAAACTACCTGATGAGCCAACATCCCTTGCTTATGCAACTTCAGGACTGCATTATACCCAGCACCTGACTGCAACTCCCAATTGTACTAGCTAGCTTGGGGCCTTACAACTGGAGCTTCATCAAGGGCAGTGGCTCATCTTTTGCTCACCTGTGTCTGCTAACACCTTCTCTGTATTACACACAAAAGTTGTTCCTATACAACCACTCTTTTTTCTTCTTCCCACTCCCTCTACCTCCCATTTTCTCCCAGTTAGTCACGATGAGGTCACACTCACACTCTGGCTCCCAGGCCTCTCCCTAAAGATGGTGTGTATGTACAGGGAGTGGGGAATTGAGAGACTGTAGAGGAAAATTCATCAAGGCATCATGGGAAAAATGGGCTTTGGAGTGAAAGAGATGTGGGATCAATTCTTGATTTTACCAACTGGCCAATTGTGTGACCTTCAGCAAATTACTTAATCTCTCAAATCTTTCAGGAAAAAAAGGTGAGCTGTCTGGAAAGCAGTTTCCTCACCTATATAATTAGGGTAGTAACACTTGGTTTATGGTGAGAATTAATGAGATAAAGTACCAAAAGCATCCTACACAGAGCCTGGTGGTCCACAGAATGTTGTTTTTGTCAGTGCAGTGACTTGAGAAATCCTGGGTGCCTACCTGTAGGTCTGCAGGTGAGCTGGTAAGGATGAGATCATGTGGGTATCAGTATCTGATGGAATCTAAGGTATGAAGTGAGAAGGAGCAAGGAGGAACCTTAGGGAGAGTATGGATATGTGCAAACAGAGAAGAGCTCCAGTATCAGTGTGTAAATAAGTGTGGCCTGGCTGAGCCTTTCTTTCCCCCAAATCTCTCTTTTTCTCTTTAAAGAAAAGCTATGTCTGTTCTTGTCAGTAACAAGAAATCAAAAAACCCTCCCCAGGGAAGGGAAGGAATGACCCACTCCAGAAGGCTCATTCAAGTAAAGCAAATTCAAGAGAGGCCAGATCCTGGCAGAAGCCAGAAAACTTTCTTCCAGTTGGTGGGGACCAACCCCCTCCGCCACAAAATTTAATGAATACAAAATATGTTCAAAGGGTCAGTGATCTCTCTGTTGGCTGCCCCCAGCCTTGTCCTAAGTGCAAGGGTTTCTCAAGCTTCAGAAAGATTACACAGGCATCCAAACCCACTGGGCCTGTGAAGTGGGCACCTCTGGGCTGGGTTAGTGGGGCCATATTTGGCATGGGATGGGCTCTTCCCTGTATAGCTTGTTCAAGGGTCTGGGACTTGGATCTCAGGAAAGAAAGCACAGGTACAGGCCCCATTCCAACCTGTTTAGGACTCTCCTTCAGGACACAGAATCCTTGGGAATCCACCTCCATCTTCTGCCCTTGAAGCAAATCTGACCCAACTACCCTTAGATAAGAATCTTTCTCATATTTAAAGACCATGAGTGAGAAGCTGATTCTAATAGTCTCCCTTCCTTGGTAGCTGTTCCAGTGTTTAACAAACCAATTGGCTATAAGTACCTCCTCATAGCCAACCTACATGACTCCTTAACTGAAGCTTATCTCTGTTTTAGTGTTGAGTGAAGAGGCAGAGTAGTTGCCCTCCACTTGTTAGCAAACCCCCAATGAAAAAAATTGCAGAAGTTGCCTGCATAAAATTTTTGGCTTAGAATTCAAGTTTATTCCTCTCTCTTATGGTGAAGGATGTATCCAGAGTTAACAAACTTTTAGAAAATGTTAATAGTGACATCAAATCAGTCTACAGATAAAGGAGAAAAACATGTCTGAATTTCATCTCCAGCCTCCCTTTCCCCCGACCCAGACTTCCATCTAAACCTGGCCTCAGAATTTCAGAGTGAGAAAGAACCCTAGTGATTAGCCAATTCACCACCACTCTGGGACTATCTTCCCCATGGCTATTTCCCTCTCCAGTCTACTTTGCTCTGCCTGGCAAACTTGTACTCATCCTTCAGAGCTAGACACAAATATTACCTCTTCCATGAAGCTTGCCCTGAGATCCCAGGAATAATTAACTGTTCCCATTTCTGTTTGATGCCATGCTTTTAACATACCTCTAGGTAGCATGACTAAAGCTTCACTATAAATATTCACTGAAGATGTAATGGGGTGCAGAGTTGGGTGGGGGGGTCTCCCAAAATATTCCTCAAAGCCCATGGTTGGGGGATAGGGAAAGGGATGATACAGTGGTTAAGATACTTTTCATAATAATAACTAGTTGATAGTTGTGCTGCCACCCTGGGTAAAAGGTCTATGTGAATTTCAGACCTTATAGTGATGCATGCCATAGCTGGGGGAACTTATACAGCACCTGTGTGAGAGGCCAGGAGGCAGCGGTTCTCTCTTGTCACTGGGTACCCTTTCCCTGACTAAAGATGGCAGCCAAAATAAGGTGAAAGATGCTGGGGAAATGGCAAAAGTAGCTCAGTGTAGGAGGGGCCAGATATGAGGTCACATAGGAAGCTCTGAGTCAGCATTTAAAATCAGGGCAGGATGAAAGAGAAGGAGCTGGACTGCCATGAAGGCTGAGAGAGTAGGTAGCAACCATGAGGAAAGAGCCATGATGTAGGGGGATTTTGCCATAAGGTCTGAGAGAGGAAGCAGTAAGCAGCTAAGCAGTTTGTAGTCAGGATTCCACCATGAGGGCTGGTGTGTAAGGTAGAAGACATGCTGGCCAGGAGTCAGGAAACGGTATAAGAAGAGGCATGATGGAGCTGTGTGGGGACCTTGCAAAGCTGATGAAGCTGTGCAGGATCCTGTCAAACTAAGCATAGATTAGTGGGAGATGCCTGGAATGCTGAACTGTGGCTGGGAATGTTGAGACTATAGAATTTTGCTTCTCTAAAGGATATACAGAGAAGCCACTTTCTTGGGGCATGTGCCTTCCTGGAATTCACTTTGATCCAGTGTAATATGGCAAATGTTTTTTCTGGACTACTACATGAAGGCTGAGGACAACATACATCAGATCCAGAAGGAGATACCTGCTGTGAGAGGATGATGACTCTGAAACCCACAAATTAAGATTCTGAGTGGGAAAGAGAACTGTGGGTATAGCTGGCTTAAGAAGAAATAAGGATATGGGAAACTTTTGGACATGTTTTTGACTTATAGCCTGATGGGGAGGAAGGGAAGTGTTGGACCTCGTGGGAGAACAGAGCTCCAAGCAGGAGTGCTCCCAGCACAGCCAAGGTTGGAATTCTGTAAATAAAAACCCATTTCCTTCGACAGTAATTGTTGGGTCATGCATCAATGCGACATGTGGATGGGCCCCAGTCTGCTTGGCTACAAAGACTCTCTCTCCCGCCCTGCATGGCTCCCTCCCTCCTTCCCTCCCTTTCCTTCTCATTCTCCCTTTGTCTCTATTCTCCCATACTTCATACTAGACTGTGAGCTCCTTAAGGGCAGAAAACATGTCTTAATTTTCTTTGTATTTCCACACATGACATAGCACATTTTTCCCCCAACTGCACCCCAAATTTATGAAATAAATTAATTCTTAAGCTGAGAAAATTCAGACCAAATATATTAAGTGACTTGACCAAGGTTATATAGCTGGTTAGTGGCAGAAACAGGACCAAAACCCGGGTTTCTGATTTTGTATCTATTTCTCACCTCTCTGATTCTCTCTAAGGTCCTCCATTATTGCTTTCTGCTTGTCTCCACCTTACACTTCCTCCTTTCAACAAACATTCACACCTTCTGCTTCTGACATAATACACTGTCCCATCACTCTCCTCCAAGCATGCCATCAGCCTCTGACCCTAGGAGAAAATTTCTCTTTCCTCTTTCTTCTTTCTACATATCCACATTTATCTACCCTGCCAACCATCCAGCACTGCTTTGCCCTACCCAAAGCCCTCCCTGATTAACTCCAACCCACCCAACTCAATTTTCTTCAAAGGAACAAAGCTTGTGCCTGCATTGTCCCACTGAGCTGAATCACTCTCTCCTTTCTGAGCTCTTTTTGTTCTATTTCTTCTGTTTTGTCCACTATCTTCTTTCTACAAATCAGGAGTTCTATGAGGAATACAGGTACTCCATATTTTGTACCTCCATAAATTCTTCTACACACAGTCAGACCATATAAACATACTTGTCCAAGATACAACTCAGGTTGAGCTTTGACAGGAAAATAGCTGTTGTCTTAGATTTTGAACACATCTGGCATGCAGTCAATTCTAAATCAGTACTACATTTGTCAGTACTCTTTTGAGGGCAAAGTGAAAAGCAGATCCAGACATTGAATTGTAGGGTAAAAAGGGGTTAGAGGTAAAAGCCCTTTAAAGGCCCCTCCCAATCCTCAAACATACAAGTCTCTGAATAAACTCCCTCAAACTTTGCTTCATCTTCTTTGTTTCTCCCACACCTGACATAGTACAAATGGCCCCCAAAATTTATAGAATAAAGGTTTTGTTCTGAAAGTCCTTACCTGCCTGTTGAAATCTAGGCTGTTTTGATCATTTCCTGGAAGAGATAAAAGAAATATTAGTTGCTAGCAGGATTAGAAGACTGAAGTTTAGAGGAAAAATAGGATGTTAAGAGAAGTTTGTCTTTATTTAGAAAAAGAATACTTGTTTTCCCTATGACCAGGACTCTTCTGCTTATCCTGTTTCCTAAAAAGGCTTTGGAAAATATCCTTCTGAAAGGTGGATAACCAGGGAATGCATAGACTGACTGGTCTAATGTCACAAAGAGTCAACAGGAATTAGAACTTGCCATACCAGAGTGTAGGATCTGTGGCACTACCTAGACAGTAGCTATTACAGTAGCTTTCATGTGTAAGCAAGGAATGACCAGCCATGCATCTTAAAGGAATTGCCATAAGGCAAGAAGTCCTCCTACATCCTAGTCCTCCAGGGATAATGACATCTAAGTCATGCCAGGTAGACAGGTGTCAGTCCTGTTTTTTCTGACCTCCTAGCTTTCATTTGTCTCTTCATCTTTTTTCCTTTTACAATAAAAGTTTGGCTGAATGAGTAAATGTATGATTAATAAAGAAAACTTGTGGTACAGAAAAAGTACATTGTAGCAGAAAAATCACTTTGCTGAAAGGCAACTGTAATTAATATTTTTGTATATTTTATAGTTGTTCTTATGCTTTTCCCCCCTTACTGATAAATACTACTGTGCATTGATTATTACCATGGTTTTTCTAGTGAGCATCACAAATATTTCTCCTATACTATTAAGGAGCGTTAAAACTATTTTCCTATGCTAGCAAACATTTTTAATGGCTATCTAATATTCAATTTTGTGTACATACATACCATGATTTGCTTAAATGTATAACTATTATTTGGGAAATTATTTCCATTCATTGCTGGGATAAAGTTTTCTATTCATATAGATATCTAGGGCAACAGTGGTCAAACAACATTTCTTTGGGCCCCATGGATTGTTGGCTTTATAAAACCAAGGAAAATGACTATTTATTCCCAGATAAGAAAAAGCTAAAGAATTTCACCACTACCAAATGTTAATGGAATTTTTTTAAGAAGAAAAACATGGTAAAAATGATGGCATGGTAAACATGGCTCACCCCCTCACACAACCACATCAAAATTACAAATAAAATATAGAATGACCAACACTCAGAACCAACAGAAATCAAGTTGAATGGAAATCCAACAACTACAGAATTAAAGAACCACACCCATCCAGACGGGTAGGAGGGGTGGAAACACAGAAAGGGCTGGCCCCACATCCATGTATGGTGCATAAAAATTGGGGAGGGGTATTCCAGGAGAAAGAAGATCCAGCTCCACACCAGGACCCCAGCCCAAAATTTCAGCACCAGGAAGATAAGTCCCCACAACTTCTGCCTGCCAAAACCAGTGGGGATTGAGTTGGTGGAAGAAACTTCTGGAGTCCCAAGCTCCAGAAGTTTCCCCCTAAAGAACCCACATACAGACTTACACATACTCACTCACTCTGAACTCTAGCACCTGGGTAGCAGCTTGAAAGGCACCAGTGGCATACAGGAAGGAACTGAAGTGTCGGGCATAAAGGCAGGAGTTAACGGACAGCTTTCTCCCAGGCAGAAAGGTGAGTAGACAAGGCCATTGTCCCTTTTCTAGCCTTCCCACAAAGAGCCACAGAGTCAGTAGGTAGGTGTCATATCTGAGACTCCATCAACCTGGCTAACACTGTTTGCCCTGCTCTGGAGACCCCCTGAGACTCCATCCTACCCAACTTATAGGCTCACCCAAACTGTTAACTGTGACTTTTCCGTATGAACGGCTGGACTTGGCTCATACTTCACAACTTCCACATTCCTTTCATAAAAGCAAAAGCAAGCCTCAGGAAGCCCCTAGCTCCCATACATTTTGTTAAGGGGTCCCAGGCACCATCAGCAGTCAGCCTAGATTCACAGCTTTTCTTTTTCTGGGAGTCTCCAAGCCCAGCACAAGTAGCAGTCATCTGCAGATTACTTTATAGCTCAAGCATAGCAGCCCTGGGGAGAACACAAGTTGGGCCTTACTTTGGCCTGCATCATCCAGGCAACCCCACAGTTGGAGCACCCGGTGGGCAGAACAGACCACGTTGGAACACCACCATCTTTCCCCTGCACAGCTACCTCCATGGAAGGTAGAGGTTGGTGGTCAGTGGTCACAGTCAGTCCTTGCAGCTGACTGGCCTGGACAAATCTCTCCCATTGACCTGGCAACAGCAATTAAGGCTCAACTACAAGAGGAGAATGTACACAGCAGACATGAGGGCACATCTTGAGTACCCAGCTTGGATGATAAGAGAGGCTGTGCCACAAGACCCTATGGGACACCTACTACATTAGGCCATACTACCAAGAGAGGGAGTCATAGCAGCTCTACCTAATACATAGAAACAAACACAGGGACTCTGTCAAAAGGAGGAGACAAAGAAACATGGCTCAGATGAAAGAATAGATCAAAACAACAGAAGAAAAAGAACTAAACATAATGGAGATAAGCAATCTATCAGATGCAGAGTTCAAAATACTGGTTGTAAAGATGCCCAAGGAACTTAGTGAGGACCTCAGCAGAATAAAAAAAGATCCAGTCAGAAATGAAGGATACAGATTCCAAGATGGCAGCTTGATAGGACGCAGCAGATTCTACACTCCCACAACCAGGAAAAAAATCCTAGCCATTCTAGGTAGGAACAGAGCAAAGAGCCAACATTATCACAACATAAATGAAAATAGGAGATCACAAATTGTAGCGGACACTGAAAAACCTGATGGTAAGGAGACTACGTGGATCAGCGCGGGGACCAGGGAGGTTGCAGTTCCAGGCCCGGTGCTCCGGGGTCTGCCTTGGGGCTCCGGGGAGAGAGCTGGGTCAACCGCTTCCTCCCTGGCCAAACAGGGACTGAGCAGGACCAGGGGAGGCCAGTTTACCGGAGGGCACCAAGAGAGGAGTGAGAGAGGAGTGAGGACGAAGAAGCAACCACACAGGGTCTGTAAGCACCCACACAAAGCCCTGGTGAAAGTGTGCAACCCACCCAGTGCATCCAAAGGCACCCGCCTCTACGCCCCCGCCCCCAATGCAGAGAGAGCATGGTTTGGTGAAAGTCTTGGAAACCACAGCGTTGAAAAAGGAAAAGGCACGGGTGCTCCCTGGGACCTATGAGGCCCAGGCTGTGAATGTGGGGGAAGTGAGCGCCCCTCAGGATCCAGAGAGTGAGCACCTGTGAACCCAGAAAAGGCGCAGGGGCTCCGTGGGACCTGTGAGGCCCAGGCCCTGAAAGTAGGAGAAGTGGGCGCCCCTGGGGACCCAGAGAGTGCGCACCTGTGAACCCGGAAAAGGCGTGGGTGCTCCGAGGGACTTTGGAAAACATGGTGGTGAACTCCCAAGTATGCACATAGTGGCACCCAGCCCCGACATACAGGTCCCTTCCGGGAAGCACCAGATGGGCTTGGGGGAGAACTCACGCGTGCGCCTACACTATGAACAGTATGCCAGAGGCTGACTGAGTCCTGAACGGGAACAGAGAAAAACTGTCTCCAGTCGCCCCTCAGTGTACTGAAGCCAGCTAGAAAAACTGGTTTAGCCAGTCTGAAACCAACAATAGGTGTTTTTTGTTTTGTTTTGTTTGTTTTTTGTGTGTTTGTTTTTGTTTTCTTTTAATTATTTTAAAGTAACCTTTCATCTTTTAATTCGTATTATTTTTTGATCTATCAATTCTTTATGCTTCTCTTTCTGTCACCCTGGTCTTGACCCTGCTCCCTTGCTTTCCAAATTTATCTCTTCTTCCTCCTTCCATCGTCTGCTTGGTTCCTTCCTTTTTTTTTTTTGGAACTGCAAGTAATTGCATAATTGTATTATCATTATTTCATTATTCATACACCTTTTATTTTTATA